>CM062289.1:283981296-284142580 GCA_031216915.1 Pictodentalium vernedei | reverse complement strand
GGGGGGGGTCTTTTGGGGTGGTGTTTGTCTGGGTTTTTAACCACAAACTCTAACCGAAACTGTAAAAAATCATTTTTGATGAAAGAAAAAAGTCCTAATTGGCCCGGGGGAGGGGGGGGGGGGGGGGGAGAGTTACGTGAGTTTTTAAAAAGGTTCTGCATGTAGTGACTGTAAATAGTTCAAAATACATATTTGAGGAAAGAACAAAAAAATTTAAAGTGCTTAATTGGCTCAAGGGGAGGGGGGCTGGGTGGGAAGGGGGGATTACGTGAGTTTAAAAAAAGGTTCTGCATGTAGTGACTGTAAATAGTTCAAAATGCATATTGGAAGAAAGAAATTTTTTTTTTAAAAAATGCCAAATTAGAGGGGGGGTGGGGGGGGGGGGGGGTGGGGGGGGTGGGGGGGTGTGATTGTCTGGATTTTTTAACCAAAACTGTAAAAAAGCATTTTTGACAAAAGAAAAAAAAGTGCCTAATTGGCCTGGGGAGTGGGGGGGGGGGGGGGGGGAGGGGGGTTTATGTGAGTTTAAAAAAAGGTTCCACATGTTGTGACTGTAAATAGTTCAAAATGCATATTCGAGGAAAGAAAAACAATATTTTAAGATGCCTAATTGGGGGGGGGGGGGGGGTGTTTGTCTGGGTTTTTAACCACAAACTTTAACTAAAACTGTAAAAAAAGCATTTTGGACGAAGAAAAAAAAAGTGCCTAAGTGCCTTGGGGGGGGAGGGGGGATGGGGGAAGGGTTACACGAGTTTAAAAAAAGGTTCTGCATGTAGTGACTGTAAATAGTTCAAATTGCATACTGGAAGAAAGAAGAAAAAAAAATGCCTAATTAGGGGGGGGGGGGGGGGGGGGGGGGGGTGGTCTGGGTAGGGAATAACTTCAACAATTTTCATTGGATAATTGTGGTCATCAAACTTGACCTAGAGACATGTACTGAAAAGAATTAAAAACTGTTAACTTTTGTTTAAGTTAGGGCATAAAGAAAGTTCGGACAGATGGTTGGATGGACTGACAGATGGACTAACAGATAGATGGACGGAGCGAGCTCTGTGCTATATCCCTCCCTTGTGGGAGGGGATAAAAAGTATCAAAGTATGTGGTAGAAGCCTAATTTGAAATTTAGAGAAACTAAGTTTGTAAAGCATTGTGAAAAGTCTTAAATTAATGCCAACATTATTTTAAACCACTGTGTACCGCTTCAGTAGACCTGTCCGAAATGAAAAAAAAAAAGAAATGACGTAACAGAGTGTTTGGAGAATGAAAGGTAGAACCTTGAAAAGCAGAACTTGAATCCGAAACTTTAAACTGGGAATACTAAGTAAATTGAATGGCAAAAAAGGGTTAAATATTTCCTAAAACCGATAAAATAAATCATTGATGTAAATGGAATCATTAAGTTGTAATGACCATGCAAGAATTAGAGTAAGAAAGTATGTGGCAAAGTCTAATTTCTAATACAAAGAAAGTAAGTCTAAAAACATATTTAAAAGGGGTTAAAATCATGCCGATATTAATGAAAATCACTGTAGAAATGTTCAGTAGATAGTAGACATTGCCCAAATAAGAAAGTGACATTCCACTAAACTGTTCGAAGAATTGAAGGTGTAATTTTAATACAAAGAAAGTAAGTCTGAAAACATGTTTAAAAGGGGTTAAAATCATGCCGATATTAATGAAAATCACTGTAGAAATGTTCAGTAGATAGTAGACATTGCCCAGATAAGAAAGTGACATTCCACTAAACTGTTTGAAGAAATGAAGGTGTAATTTTAACTCCCATTCCCCCCCCTCCCCCCCCCCCCCCCCCCGAAAAAAAAAACCAAAAAAAAAACTTTAACCTGGAAGTTGTAAGTTAAATTGCCATACAAAGAAGGGTTAAATATTTCCCAAAATAACATGAAACATAACAAAAAAAAAAACAAAAAAAATGAGAATGATACAATCAATAGTAATATCAATTTAAAAGAAAACAAAAAAAACCCAAAAAGTTTAAGGTTGACTAAAAAACTTTAACCACAAACTTTAACCAAAACTCCAAATGTTAACAGACAGACAGAAGAAAGTCATGACTAAACAGGAAAAAAAAACCCACTTGAATCTTCAGTAAAAAACTTGAACCACAAACTTTGACCAAAACTCTAAATATTAACAGATGGACAGAAGGATGGACAGATGGACGAAAGTCATGCTTATAGTCCTCACTGTAAACAGTCAGGCTAAAAAGGAAGAAAATATAAAATTAATTCCTACAGACCAACCTGATGAGCCTTGTCGGAAAATTCCATGAATCCTCCCAAACCTGACTAATAATTTACATTGGTCAAAATTTGAATATACTCCAGAAGGAATAACTAGAATTTACCTCTCAGTTGTCAGCTAGTCGGCCCGTTTTGCTACAAAAATACAAGATTACTTACCAAGTGTTAAAAAAAAATGCATAGTTTTTCAATGAAACGCTACAACTTATTTCAACACGTATTGTAATTTGCAAATTGGCAAGTGATCTGATTTGAAGTTTTGTTGACATGTCATGATCCACCCACCTCCAATCTGCACCCATGCTTAAATGTATGATAAATGCCAGGTATATTTCTTAGTTGTGGAGAATATTTATGAGATCCAAAACTTTTAAAACAAATACAGAAGGGGATATATTGATATTCATTTCTTAGAAAATTATCCTATTTTGAAATGTTTCATTCACACAGGGCAGTTCAAGAGTTATTTTTAGGCTGTATGTCATTTCGTGCAAAGTGTCACAGACCACGTGGTTCACCTCTGTCTTTCTTCAGAAATGGAATCCACATTGTGCATTTTGAGTTTCCTGTCACTTCGGTGGTTTCAATTAAAAATAACTTTTCAAATGTTTCACGCATGTGATTAAACCTTAGGCACTGTATGTAGATATGACATACATACATATCTGTGAAATACGGTGCCAAAAGACATTCTAGTTTTGAAAAACCAGTTCTTCAAATAAAAAAAGATTATAAATTTCTCCGAATGACAGAGAATGTAGCACGTGACTGAATACTTCCAATCAGATGATGTGGATATAAATCATTTGGCGCCAGGATAAAATACACAATTTAATTGGCTGAATTCCTGTATTATTTTTACTCACATCGCCATATTAGGAAAGAGTTATGTTAAATAGGCTTGTTTAGGTCATTCGTATTCATGAAGGTAGGTCATAGATAAGTGTGTGTTTTTTTTACTTGACAGTAAGTTCTTGTAGCTATAATGGAAGCTGAATAAATGTTTGGTGATACATTGGTAGTTGAATTAATTTGACAATATTTAACGTTATTCGCAAAATGCAATTCCAAATTATGAATTGCATCGCTAAATAGGCGATTTGTATCTCAAAATGCAATGCGAACCCTGTTATTTTAAGACCTGGCCAATATGGACATATAATGTAACAAATTGGATTGAACATGAGTGCGAATGTGAAAGAAAACCTTTAAACAAACACAGAAGCAAGTACCGGAATTGTAAATTTCCGTGAGTTGGGTTAAAATGAACAACATATTTTGCCTCACTTTAACAAAGAATAGGGTTCTACCGACTTTTCTGTCAGTTGTGGCCAATCAGAGTATAGTGCGTCTGTCGCTTATACCTAACAATGATCTCCATAATGAAGGTGTCGAATGCCGAATTTCAGCATCGACTGTTTTAGTAATCGAGTCGAGGTCGACTAGTCTAAAAATCATTTCAGCACTACTCAGCTGCTCTTCAAAAGACTCCTCCTCACTCAAACCAAACGGCGATTATATACATGAAGTCCACTAAATTGACTCGTATTCCATGTGCTAACCAAGACGAGAGAGGAGAACAAGAAATTATTGAACGATAAACACATATCAGTTCAATACATGCAGTTAAGGTAGCCGAGTACTAGTACATTAACTCTTCCCTAGCCACACCAAAACAAGACCCAAATCCAATAACGCTTGGTTTACCAACCCTTGTCAGGTTGGTATGTTTCAGTACCCCCACCCTAAATGGCAACGTCCCCGTTGAGAATGCGAGTAGGGTCTCTAAAGTATATGTATATACATGCTCAGCTTAAAAAAAAAATATAAAAAAAACAACCCTGATAAAAAAAAAAAATGATAAATAAACATAGCCAAACATGTAAAAAAAACAATTTTAACACTGGGAGGTTACTCCAAATGCATCTGATATGAATATCACAAATCACCAAATTCTGAGCATATAAGCGGACTCAGAAACCCAATAAGTAAAATTTCTCAGGGTGTATAATGCTTCCCAGCCAGCCCACGAATATCCGTGATCTGCTTGCCGCCACATATAGACTTGTGCCAAGAGATGTTTCCCTAGAGTAAGGGTGGCACAACCTGGTTAATAAAACCCATTTAAAATTTCACTATTAACACAATACTCCGCCTATGGCATTCTGAATTTTGTTAAAGAAAAATACATTTCCACGTTCATTCAGATGCACACCATCTGCCACCATATGGTTAGCCATAGTTAAGGCTGCATGGTATTCGGATTTGAGTACCAGTGACAGTATTGAAAACAATACCGTGGTGTACCGATATTCCGTGAAACAGTTAAGATTGAAAGCAAAAAACTGAAGTTCCTCACTTTTCTGTAAGCCCTTGATAAATGTGATGTACACAGTCTCACAGTGCCAGATGAAAAACAACTTATGAAATTCAGTATATTCAGAGTGTTGAGTTTACTTTGTATGTAAAAGAATTTCGATGTTCATTAATTCACACAGTGTTGATATCAAAAGCTTGGCTCAATAATAAATCGCTTATCAAGACAAGGGAGGTTGACCATGTTTCTACAGGAGTTAAACTGACAAAGACTAATTTACTTGTATCCAAGTTTATATCGGATGAAAGCGAGTAAGCCAACTAATAACATTATGGCTTATTTTCGTAACAATAGGTTCAATAACTTTACAGACATGGATTAGTCTTTCGTTGAATCCATTCGAATCATTCATTTACTCATGGCAGTAAGTAATACTTCTATCTATAACTCCAAAAATATCTTTCTTATTGATGATATCCCTTGCATTTAACATGTGTTTTTCCTATTTGTTCGCATTATATATATTTTTATTTCAAGAACACGCGAATTTCAAATCATAATATCGGGCACAAAAATTGTATACCGTTACTCACAGTATACCGGTAATCATTTTTAATGGACAGTTTTTAACCGGTGACAGTTTCAATACTGGTACCAACTGGTATATCGTAATACCGTGCAGCCCTAGCCATAGTTTGAGTGTGTCCTACAAAGGTAAATTTCAGACCAGACAAAGCTTTTAAGGTCTGATTTAAAAATATCCTAAACTCGAAAATGTCCAACGATACATGTCGGGTATTTTTATGCGGAAATATACTACACACTATTATGTGTTTGACCCCAACAGCCTTATATTGCTGTAACAATGTCTGAAAGTCACTTAAAGATAAGTGTGCCGAAAAGTTTTTATTATCATTGTCATTGCCACCTATCTGTATTACCACAACATCAGCAGATTCAACGTTGGTCGAGAACAAATCCCTCAACTTGCCACCAGAAAAAACATTAAATTCCATATGGTCCCGCAGGTAAGAATTCTTCCATAATTCTGGACGTTCATCCACGAAGTGGGCAACATGTCGGATAAAGCCTGTGTCCAATTACTAAAATTCTCGTCATAGCTGAAAAAAATACAAAACAGCCCGAGTATCTGTCAACAATAACACATATATAATTCAAATACAATTTTAAATATGTCTGCAGGAGCATCACTTCCAGATTTGTAAAAAAAAAAATTCATTTCTAGATATGGGAAAATTCCTTCTCCGACTGTCCAGTTTGACTGATTTAGGCCATCTCCCATGGACAACCCACTCACACCCCTATACACCTGTGCTGCGCAGCACTAAAAACAATCAATTCTAACTTATCCCACAATCTCACACACCACCCCAGGGACACAACACACGACACCATACACAACACCACACGCGACACTACCCACAAGATCCCATGACATACCCACACCCTAAAACCAACCCATGAAAACACAATGCCCCACAATTTAACTAGACAGGAGGATCCAAGATCATCCCCACCCTGAGTAATAAATACAAATAAATCCAAAACTGAAATTTGTATTACTTTGATGAGATGTCTCTACTCGTGAATGGTTACCAAACACCCAGTCCAGAGCAAGCACAACAAAATGCGATCCCTGATAAAAATTTCACAATGAGATGTTGCATTTATTCTTATATACACATTACATCATCGCGCACCCCACCAGGAGATTCCTAACCTCCCCCCCAAAATATCAATCACTTGCCATTGCCACAGTACAGCTTATCTACACTTGGTCACAACAACCAGCATAGACATTTATATGCAGCTATATATATCACATATATAAAAAAATAAGTTAATCATGTAGGTAACACCCAACCGAGGTGTCACCCTGAATAGCACAGCGAACTAAAACTTCAAGCGCCGAATATTATATAGTGCCATTCAATAATTACGCCATAACTCTCAATCAGTTAACACACCAATTAAAATTAATAACTCTACCTCTGGCTCCATACCTAATTGACGGGGGGACCATCTAAACAATTCCAGGGGCAGGGCCACCATGTCCCAGACACATGGCAAGTCCTCCTCCCGAAACAATCAGGGAAAAAGAAAAAAAAACAGTTAAAAGAACCCCAAAATCTTGTGAGTCTTGTCATCAAGGTCGGCGGAGCGTTCAAACCTGATGGCTTGTAGGCAGCTCATTAGCATCCTCCTCGTCATCCCCATCCGGACCATCCCAAGAAGACCGACCATAATCCATCCTACTAGGGTCGAGCTCACCTGGAGTAGATGGTCCTTGACCATCCATTTCAGGAGTCATAGATTTCTGTGGGCACTGGAAACACCTTTTTAATCAATTAAAATGTACAATCTTCAAACGTCCCCCTTGTTCTCGGACCACCACATAATTGGCGTCCGAGAGTCTCTCTTTCACAATACAGGGACCGTTCCAGAATTTAGCAAATTTAGAAATTTGAAAATCAAACTTTGTCCCCAACTTCAAATAGTTTGCCATGAACTCATCTGTCATAAATCTTTTTGCGGTGTTGAATTGCCAATTCACACTTTTGGGAAACTAATTGAAAAATTCCGGACAAGCAACTCTCCAAATCACAAACATACTGGATAGGGCTTGTCTCCTTACCTGGAACATTACCAGTAACCACTTCCATGGGCAGAGTAATTTCCCTACCAAACATGACACTAAAGGGAGTAAACCCAATAGTTTCATGCGTAGCACTACGACAGGCCATCATAACAAAAGGGAGATAATATTCCCAATCATTATGATTTTCTAACACAAAACAGGCAAACATAGAGGCCAAAGTCTGATTAAATCTTTTGACTTGTCCGTCGGACTGAGGCATCTATGGTGAAGTACGGGTTTTCTTAATCTCAAAATATTGACACACCTCAGGAACCAATTCAGATTCTAAATTTGACCCCGATCTGAGTGAATAATCTTCGGCATTTCATACCTAACGATCCACTCACATACTAAAATATCAGCTACCCTACTTGCTCTCTGGTTGGGAATAGCAAAAGCCTTGGTCCATTTAGAAAAATAGTCTGAGACTACCAAAATATAAAGGTTCCTTTGAACCAATTCTGGTAATGACCCTAAAATATCCACTTTATGTTCCCTTGATTCAGACACCTTGTCCGTAACCAGAAGGTGACTTTAGACTCTGACAAATCTGACATGATCGCACCCATAATTCCACGTCTTTTTTCACTCCGACTCCACCCCAAAAAACGTTCCCTAATTTTCATTGTTTCATAGACTCCTGAGCTCCTACCAGGGAGTCATGAAATTCCCTGCACATCCGATCTTTCAGATCCCTTGGTACTATCCACAGAACTTTATTTTGTCTCCCAATCTCACACCATTCCCTAAATAGCATATTATTTTTCAAAACTATTTGTTCCGACTGACTAACATACTTATAAGCAAAAAGTGTTTTCCTTTTAATAAATCGGGTCCAGGCCTTTCTCCATCTCTCTTAAATTCCACAAGTTGTTTTAAAATCGGGTCAGCTTGCTGACTTTCTTCGGTAAATTCAACAACCGAACCAAGCTCTATAGTGTTCACAACTACAGGTGTATTGACTGGTATCCTACTCAATGCATCAGCATTTTTATGCCGTTCACCGCATTGGTGAACAGCAGAAAAATCAAACCCATTCAAATTAAACAACCATTGCAAAGAGCCATGATCTGACCGTACAGTAAAATACTTTCCGACCCAAAAAATGACAAAAATGTTTTATACTTTTTAACACCCTCAGCAACTCCTTGCGAGTTGTGCTATAATTTCTTTCCTCTGGAGAATGGACTTTACTAAAATATGCAATAACTTTCTCTTTACCATCCACAAGTTGAGACAAAACTGACCCGGGACAAAATTCACTTGCATCTGTATCCAGAATGAATTCTCGATTAAAATTGGGTTATGCCAAAATAGGGCTGTAACATAATTTGTCTTTTAAAATCTCAAACGCGCCCTGTTACACAACCTCCCTCTGAAATTTCACATTTTTTCACGTTAATCTCAACAATTGATTTACCAAATCAGAAAAATGTGATATAAATTTCCAATAATAGGAACACAGCCCGACAAAACGTTTTACCTCCTTCACACAAGTGGGTACAGGCAAATCTTTATATGAGCTATTTTCTCAGGATCTGCCCTAACACCATCCGAGGACACAATATGACCTAGATAGGATACTTGATGTCTGAAAAGTGCACATTTGGATGGTTTCATCTTGAATCCTGCTTTCTTGATGCATTCAAAAACTTCTAGCAACTCCAAATGTTCCTGAAACGTGCTAGCATAGATAATAACAAGAGGTGGGCCACCACCCCAGTGCATACCCTATGGTGCATACTGCCAAACAATGGCTATTTTGTACATTCAAAGGGCCATAACTCACAGAAAAAATATTCCCAACAGCAAACGGTTGATGCTCCTGAACAATCTCATGATAGTGAACATTTGTATGAAATTTCATCGAAATTTGAGCAGTAATGTTCAAGTTACTGTACTGCTGGAATTAAGTTGTAATTTAACCACAATAATATTTCAGCTTCACCTCAAACATAGTCTTTGATCCTTTATTGCAACAGCACATGAAGCTAATAATATTTTGGGTGTTCTGAATACTGTATTGGCCAAATTAAGGGATAACTGAGTTTACATTTAATCATTTATGCAATTACTGTATTGTTGGAATTGAGTTGTAATTTAGCCACAAATAATATTTCAGCTGTACCAGTCTACACATTATTTCTGCCAGTACTGTAGAAAAATATGAGTGGATATTGAAGTTGTTTAAGGATTAAGAATCTATACTGTGGCAAGACTGATATCCTTTGTCCAAAGAATAATCTTAATAATTAGTATTTTATCTATTATTAAACCATTATCTCTGTCATGAATCCATATAACACCTGATCATCTGCAAGGAAACATTTCTTTGAAAGTCAAGACAAAAAAACCTATTATCAATCAGCCTTTGCAGTGAATTAGCTTGCTGCAGTTAAAAATATTGTAACAGATATAAAAAAATAAATATATTCTATTATTAAATATATTAATTTAATATTTTTAAATTTTATTGTATTATATTAAACAATCAGGCACTTCAAATGTACTTAGTTTAATTCTTAATTATTCTCTGATATTGATAATCACAATTTTATAAATTAGTCAAAATATTAAAAATAAGACTAGACTTTATGATTCTGGAGAATCATGGCTTTTCCCGATGAGATTGCATGATTTTTCATGACCCACAGTGTCTGATGAATTGTTTTTAACTGTCTCACTGAAGTTCCTTCATTGGTGTTATGAGAAAGGTGAAGATAGTAGTCTCAAACGACACAGTTTGATAAAAAATTGTTTAGGTAAAAACCATCATTAACGGTGGAGTGAGTTAATGTCAATATCGTCGTCCAAAAAGTCAATGACCGACAAAAGGAGTTATGTTTGTTTGACACATACTCACTGAGTGCTGTGTCAATTTAAAAATGGTCCATTTTATCTCAAATGTATCCAAAATATTGATGTCTGGCAGCTTGTAGAGGGTTAACAAGTGCCAACAGGAATATTTATTCATGCAACTTGTAATGTCACACCAAGAACTGTGAATGGCCATTTTTTCTTTAAAATCTACAAGATGTTTTCAGAGAAATCCAGGGAGAACAGGAATTTTAAGCTTTTGATGGGTATCATTGTTTTTCCAGCCCAAAACGGGTTAAGTGTTGCTTTTGGAATACTCTTATTACTTCCAAAAATAATTCTCAGTGAATTCTACTTCCACTTATTTTGATCTCTCCTCCCAACTTCAGGTGCTGTGGGTACGCAAACACAGCCTATTTTATCAACATTTTGATGTTTGAGAACCTGCATAGGGTTAACAAATGTTTACAGGAATATTTTGTACATGCAACTTGTAATGTCACACTAAGATATGAGAATGGCCATTTTTTTCCTGAAAATCTACGGGATGAAAGAAATCCTCAGATAACATGTATTTTTAACCTTTTGAGGGGTACCTCTCTTTAACCAGCTCTAAAGGGTTAATGCTTGGTTTTGTGAATATCTTCATTACTTACAAAAATGATCGACGGTGAATTCCACTTCCAACGAAGGAGGTTATGTTTATCTTGTAGGTACACATTTGGTGTTATGGTTGCCCAAGAACAGCCCATTTTCTCCAAATGTCAATGCTTGGCAGCCTCTGTGGGTTAACAAATGGTTACCGAAACATTTTGTTCATGCAACTTGTAATGTCACTCGAAGACCTGCGAATGGTTAATTGCTCTTGAATTTTTTTTTTTGAGAAATCCACAGAAAACTGGAATTTTAAGCTTTTAAGGGGTATATCTCCTTAACCAGTTAAAAATGGGTTAAGACCTCGATTTTTGAATACATTTACTACTTACAAAAATGTTTCCCTGTCAGTCTTGCGCCCGGTAAAAGAAGTTACGTTTCTCTGTTTTGGTTCCCATTTGATGTTGTTGTTGTTCAAAAACAGACTATTTTTTCAAAATTTTGATATTTAGCAGCCCATGGAGGGTTAACAAATGCTTACCGGAATAATTTATCCAATCAACTGGTAATGTGACACCATGACCTATCAATGGCCATTTTCTCTCGAAAACCCTACCAGATGTTTGTAAAGAAATCCAGGGAAATCATAAATTTTTAAGCCTTTGATGGGTATCACTATTAGCAACCACAAAATGGGTTAACGCTTGGTTTTTTGAATACCCTTATTACTTACAAAAATGGTCTTTGGTGAATTCCACTTCCAACAAAGGAGATTATGTTTATTTCTAAGGTACACGTTGGGTGATGTGAGTGCCTGAAAACAGCCCATTTCAACAAAATTACGATGCTTGGCAGCCTCTAGAGGGTTAATAAACGCTCACCGGAATATTTTGTCCATGCAACTTGTAATATCACACAAAGACCTGCGAGTCGTCAATTTTTCTTGAAAACCTACAGGATGTTTTTAGAGAAATCCACAGAAAATGGGAATTTTAAGATTTTAAGGGGTCTCTCTGTTTAGCCTGTCCAAAATGGGTTAAGACTTCGACTTTTGAATACCTTTACTACTTACAAAAATGTTTGCGTATAGATTGTGCGCTCGATAAAAGAAGGCACATTTCTTTGAGGCGTACCCATTGGGTGCTGTTGGCGTCCAAAAACAGCCCATTTTATCACAATTTTGACTTTTAGCAGCCCGTGGAATGTTAACAAATGCTCACCACAGTATTTTGTCCATGCAACTTCTATTGTCACACCAAGGCCTGGGAGTGACAAATTTTTCTTGAAAATCTACAAGACTCGTTTAGAGAAATCCACAGAAAATACAAATTTTTGAGCTTTATGTGGGTATTGCTGTTTAACCAGCCCAAAACGGGTTAACGCTTGGTTTTTTGAACACCCTTATTACTGACAAAAATGATCTTCGGTGCATTCCACTCCCAGTAAAGAAAGTTATATTTATCTCTCGTGTATTGTTTGGGTGCGGTGGGAGCCTGAAACCGGCCTATTTCATCAAAATTTCGATGTTTGGCAGCCTGTGGAGGGTCACCATATGCATCGCCTGATATGTCGTGTGTATCAAAGGGCGTGTCACAGACAGGTCTAGCAATGACGAATGTATAAAAAAAATCTACAAGACGTGTTTCGAGAAAGTGCCGATAAACCCCAATTTTGGCATTTTTTTGCCAATTCTGAGGAAATAAGGGTTAAATCGAAAATTCCGCTTGGGTACATTTTTAGATTTTGTGCCCCTCTATGCGTGTGCAAAATTTCGTGAAAATCGGTTCGAAAATGTGTGGAAAAAAAAAAAAAAAAACCCCAAAAAACCCCCCCCCAAAAAAAAAAAAAAAAAAAAAAATAATAATCCGTAGAAAAACAATAGTCTTTTCCAGAGGGAAAAGCCTAAAAAGTATTCAAAACTTATTCATGAATACTCCATATTAAATTTGACTGTATTCGAATACAAATACAAATATTTGAAACTTGCATGAATATTGAATACATCCGAATACTTTAAAAAATGTATTGAATACAGCTGAAAACCGAATACAAATACAAATACCCCAAACCTGTTGTATGCCATTGTTATTCAGGGAGTGGGGTGATCAAAAAAATGGAGACCTTATCTTTTTAAATCCCATTGAGCCGGTTCTAGTGATATCCACATCTGTATGGGTTTTATTACAAAATAGTGAAAAAAATTTTAAATTAAAGTAATGAAATTTAATTATTCCTTTTTAAGCTGTGTTAGGTAAAGGGTGAAAACACAATTAAAAAAACCCAGACTGCCCATTTTCTGCAACAGTTCAGATGTCGGAACGCCATGTAATGTTCCATTATTTGTTAAAGAATCGCCGCTAAGATCCTTCATTAAAGAATAACGGAACATTTCATGGTGTTCCGAGTATCTTCAGGTATCTAAACTTTGGTAGCAAACAGGCCGTTTGTTTTATTTAGAGTGTTTTTAAATTTGAGACATAGTTCCTCTATATTTTGATAACTGACAGTCCCCAAAATAATAATTTATTATCAAAATAAAAACACTAAACTAGTTTGTTGATTATTGTGTAAACATGTTTATAATAACCTTTAAAGAAAACACTGCTGAACTAGACTTTATGATTCTGGAGAATCATGGCTTTTCCCAATTAGATTCCATGATGTTTCTTGACCCAACAGTGTCTGATGAATTGTTTTAAACTGTCTCACTAAAGTTCCTTCATTGATGTTATGAGAAAGGTGAGTATAGTAGTCTCAAATGACTCGGTTTGGGTTTGATAAAAAAATGTTTAGGTAAAACCCATCATTAATGGTAGAATGGGTTAATATCAATATCAATGTTTCCCTATCAGTTTTGCATCCGGTAAAAGAAGTTACGTTTCTCTGTGGCATTTCCATTTGATGTTGTTGGTGTCCAAAAACAGACTATTTCCTCAATTTTTTTTACATTTAGCAGCCCATGAAGGGTTAACAAATGCCTACCAGAATAATTGATCCATACAACTGGTCATATGACACCAAGACCTATCAACGGCCATTTTCTCTTGAAAACCCCACAAAATGTTTGTAAAGAAATTCAGGGAAAACGATTTTTTAAGCTTTTGATGGGTATCCCTGTTAACCTCCCCAAAAGGGGTTAACGCTTGGCTTTTTGAATACCTTTATTACATTTCAAAAATGGTCCTCTGTGAATTCCACTTCAAACAAAGGAGATTATGTTTATCTCTCATGTATACATTAGGTGCTGTGCGTGTCTGTTAACAACATTACGATGCTTGGCAGCTTGTAGATGGTTAAAAAACGCTCACCGGAGTATTTTGTCCATGCAACTTGTAATGTCACATAAAGACCTACGAATAGTCAATTTGTCTTGAAACCCTACAAGTTACCGTTAGGGAAATTCACAGAAAATGGGAATTTAAAGCCTTCAAGGGATATCTCTCTTTAGCCTGCCCAAAATGGGTTAAGACGTCGACTTTTGAATACCCTTACTACTTACAAAAATGTTTTCGTATAAATTGTACGCGCGATAAAAGAAGGCACTTTTTTTTGTGGTGTACCCTTTGGGTGCTGTTGGTGTGCAAAAACAGCCCGTTGTATCGCAATTTTGACCTTCAGCAGCCCGGGGAGGGTTAACTAATGCTGACCGGAATATTTTGTTCATGCGACTTGTAATGTCACACCAAGACCTGCAAATAGCTGATTGTTCTTGAAAACCTACAAGATGTTGTTAGAGAAATCCACAGAAAATGGGTATTTTAAGATTTTAATGGGTATCTCTCTTTAACCAGCCCAAAATGGGTTAAGACGTCAAATTTTGAACACCCTTACCACTTTCAAAAATATTTTCCGATCAATTTTGCGTCCGATAAATGAAGGTCCCTTTCTCTGTGGTATATCGTTTGGTTGCTGTTGGTGTCTAAAAACAGCCCATTTTATCACAATTTTACGTTTAGCAGCTCGGGGAGGGTTAACTAATGCTGACCGGAATATTTTATCCATGCAACTTGTAATGTCACACCAAGACCTCAGAGTGACCAATTTTTCTTGAAAATCTACAAGACTCGTTTAGAGAAATCCACGGAAAACATGAAGTTTTGAGCTTTTTGGGGGTATTGCTGTTTAACCAGCCCAAAACGGGTTAACACTTGGTTTTCTGAACACCCTTATTACTTACAAAAATGATCCTCGGTGAATTCCACTTCCAATGAAGGAAGTTATGTTTACCTCTCGGGTATCGTTTGGGTGCTGTGGGGGTCTGAAACCGGCCCATTTCATCAAAATTTCGATGTTTGGCAGCCTGTGGAGGGTTACCATATGCATCGCCTAATATGTCGTGTGTATCAAAGGTTGTGGCATAGGCAGGTCTAGTAATGATGAATGTTTAAAAAAAATCCTAAAGACGTGTTTCGAGAAAGTGCCGATAAACCCCAATTTTGGCAGTTTTTTGCCAATTCTGGCGAAATAAGGGTTAATTCGAAAATTCCGCTTCGGTACATTTTTAGATTTTTTGCCACTCTATGCGTGTGCCAAATTGTGTGAAAATCGGTTCGAAAATGGCTTCTGAATCGTACGGACAAAAATGTGTGGAAAAAAAAACAAAAAACAAAAAAACAAAAATAAAACTAGACTTTATGATTCTGGAGAATCATGGCTTTTCCCGATGAGATTCCATGATTCTTCATGACGCCACAGTGTCTGATGAATTGTTTTTAACTGTCTCACTGAAGTTCCTCCATTGATTTTAAGAGAAAGGTGAATATAGTTGTCTCAAATGACTCAGTTTGATAAAACATTGTTTACGTAAAAACCATCATTAACGGTGGAGGGGTTAATATCAATATTGTCGTCCTACGAGTCAATGTCCGACAAAAGGAGTTATGTTTGTTTGACACATACCCACTGAGTGCTGTGTCTGTTTGAAAATGGTCCATTTTATCTCAAATGTATCAAAAATATTGATGTCTGGTCCTGTATTAATTATCTCCTATTAGACCACAGTTGTTATGCATTATTATGTCATTTTTTCACACCTTGTAGAGGTCACCTATCACATGTCTGTTTATAGCAGAAGTAAATTTCTCTCCAATTGGTTTTTCCCTGTTGGATTAGTTTTATTTATTACAATGAAGATATCCATACATACAACGACAAACATGAAGTTATTACATTCATAAATAGGAAGTGTTGTTTGTACATATGTGTAGATAAAATATACCCTGGGACGGAGAAGGGGAGTATAGCCGTCTTACAAACTAGTATATATCTAGCCCCACTGCCGGGGAAATCTTGGCGCCATGCACCACTGCATTTGATAACCGCCTTACAGAGTAGTAAATATACCTGCCCCCCCCCCCTTCCCATGTTGGGGACCCCCACCTTTTATTGTAAGGTTCCTTAGGCACAACATAGCGTCAGTAAGATGGATATATACTGCCACGTCGCCACCCTGGGGCGGAGGAGGGGCAGTGTATAGCTGTTTTACAGACTAGTATATACTTGGACCCACTGTCGGGGAAATGCTATAGTGTCAACACTATTTGATATTTTAAGTAACTGATCCCATAGCAGCTAACGTTATTTACTGCTTTCTTATCATGCAGTGGCGGGGCGCGGTGGCATTGTGGTAGCCGTTTCTCGTCATATCACCGAAGTAAAGCGACGTTGAGCCTGGTTTATCATTGTATGGGTGGTCGTCTGAGCGATCAATTCGGACTCCCATGCTGTGTCCTTGGGCAAGGCACTTAACTCTGATTGTCCATATGGAGGCATGATGCCGCCTTGTACTAAGGCGTACTACACGTCGACGGTACGCATGTCTTCAACCAATCTAACCCTGCCTGTGCTGCAGTTCGGAGTTACGATGTTGGGAAGCTGGCAGCTGCTCGTCGTTGCTCGGTGGTTCTCTCCAGGTACTGTGGCTTCCTCCACCCGTAAAACTGTCACGGTCATGATTAGCCATTGTGCATAAGTATATGCCCTTAAACACCAATAAATAAATAATAAATGATATCATGCAGGGTAGTGTGGAATACGAGGGGAGGCGTACCTTTCAATGTGTGTTTGGTTGGAGAAAGAGGCAGGGAGGATGTGGTGACCTTGGTAATTTTGTTTGGATAAATCGACCGCTGGCGTAGGACACCGTGGAATTGACCGATGAAGCGGGACACAGTGAGAGTGGAACTTATGGGCAGTTATTCTTGATAATAAATAACTATACACTTACGTTTGAGTTCATACAAGGTGAGTATAGTAGTCTCAAATGAGAATGGCCAATATTTGTCTTGAAACCCTATGAGAGGCTTTTAGAGAAATCCTCGGGAAATACGAATTTTTAACCTTTTGAGGGGTATCGCTCTGTAACCAGCCCTAAACGGATTAATGATTGGTTTTATGAATACCTTCATTACTTACAAAAATGATCCTCAGTGAATTTCACTTCCAATGAGGAAGGTTATGTTTATCATGCAGGTACACATTGGGTGTTATGGGTGCCCCAAAACAGCCCATTTTCTCAAAATGTCTATACTTTGCAGGCTCTGGGGGGTTAATAATTGCTTACCGGAATATTTTGTCCATGCAACTTGTAATGTCACTCAAAGACCTGCAAATGGTCAATTTTTCTTGAAAACGTGCTAGATTTTTTTGAGAAATCCACAGAAAACGGGAATTTTAAGCTTTTGAGGGGTATATCTCCTTAACTAGTCGACAATGGGTTAAGACCTCGATTTTTGAATATCCTTACTACTTACAAAAATGTTTCTCTATCAGGTTTGCGTCCAGTAAAAGAAGTTACGTTTCTCTGTGGCATTTCCATTTGATGTTGTCAGTGTCCAAAAACAGACTATTTCTTCAAAATTTTTGACATTTAGCAGCCCATGGAGGGTTAACAAATACCTACCAGAATAATGTATGCAAATGGTAATGTGATACCAAGACCTATCAACGGCCATTTTCTCTTGAAACCCTACAAGATGTTTGTAAAAAAATCCAGGGAAAACGATTTTTAAGCTTTCGATGGGTATCCCTGTTAACCTCCCCAACAGGGGTTAACGCTTGGTTTTTTGAATACCCTTATTACTTACAAAAATGGTCCTCTGTGAATTCCACTTCCAACAAAGGTGATTATGTTTATCTCTCGTGTGTACTTTGGATGCTGTGCGTGTCCGAAAACAGCCTATGTCAACAAAATTACGATGATTGGCAGTTTGTAGATGGTTAATAAACGCTCACCAGAGTATTTTGTCCCTGCAACTTGTAATGTTACATAAAGACCTACGAATAGCCAATTTTTCTTGAACCCCTACAAGTTACTGTTAGGGAAATTCACAGAAAATGGGAATTTAAAGCTTTTAAGGGATATCTCTCTTAGCCTACCCAAAATGGGTTAAGACTTCGACTTTTGAATACCCTTACTACTTACAAAAATGTTTCTGTATAAATTGTACACTCGATAAAAGGAGGCGCTTTTCTTTGTGGTGTACCCATTGGGTGCTGTTGGTGTCCAAAAACAGCCCATTTTATCACAATTTTGACGTTGGGGAGCCCTGGGAGGGTTAACTAATGCTGAACGGAATATTTTGTCCATGCAACTTGTAATGTCGCACCAAGACCTGCGAATAGCCGATTTTTTCTTGAAAACCTACAAGATGTTTTTAGAGAAATCCACAGAAAATGGGTATTTTAAGATTTTAATGGGTATGTCTCTTTAACCAGCCCAAAATGGGTTAAGACATCGAATCTTGAATACCCTTACCACTTTCAAAAATATTTTCCGATCGATTTTGCGTCCGATAAATGAAGGCCACTTTCTCTGTGGTATACCGTTTGGGTGCTTTTGGCGTCCAAAAACAGTCCATTTTATCACAATTTTGACTTTTAGCAGCCCGTGGAGGGTTAACAAATGCTCACCGCAGTATTTTGTCCATGCAACTTCTATTGTCACATCAAGGCCTGGGAGTGACAATTTTTTCTTGAAAATCTACAAGACTCGTTTAGAGAAATCCACGGAAAACCTGAATTTTTTAGCTTTTTGGGGGTATTGCTGTTTAACCAGCCCGAAACGGGTTAACGCTTGGTTTTTTGAACACCCTTATTACTTACAAAAATGATCCTCGGTGAATTCCACTTCCAATAAATGAAGTTATGTTTATCTCTCGTGTATCGTTTGGGTTATCTGAGGGCCTGAAACCGGCCCATTTCATCAAAATTTCGATGTTTGGCAGCCTGTGGAGGGTTACCATATGCATCGCCAGATATGTCATGTGAATCAAAGGTCGTGGCACAGGCAGGTCTATCAATGATGAAGGTTAAAAAAAAATCTACAAGACGTGTTTCGAGAAAGTGCCGATAAACCCCAATTTTGGCAGTTTTTTTGCCAATTCTGACGAAATAAGGGTTAAATCGAAAATTCCGCTTCGGTACATTTTTAGATTTTGTGCCCCTCTATGTGTGTGCAAAATCTTGTGAAAATCGGTTCGAAAATGGCTTCTGAATCGTACGGACAAAATGTGTGGAAACAAAAAACAAAAAAAAAAAAACCCAAACTAGACTTTATGATTCTGAAGAATCATGGCTTTTCCCGATGAGATTCCATGATTCTTCATGACCCCACAGTGTCTGATGAATTGTTTTTAACTGTCTCACTGAAGTTCCTTCATTGATGTTATGAGAAAGGTGAGTATAGTAGTCTTAAATGACTCAGTTTGATAAGAAAATTGTTTAGGTAAAAACCATCATTAATGGTGGAGTGGGTTAATATCAATATCGTCGTCCGACAAGTTAATGACCCACAAAAGGAGTTATTTTTGTTTCACACATACCCACTGAGTGCTGTGTCTATTTGAAAATGGTCCATTTTATCTCAAATGTATCCAAAATATTGATGTCTGGCAGCTTGTAGAGGGTTAACAAGTGCTAACAGGAATATTTTTCCATGCAACTTGTAATGTCACACTAAGAACTGCAAATGGCCATTTTTCTTTAAAATCTTCCAAGATGTTTTCAGAGAAATCCCTGCGCATACGCTCTTTTCCAATTCGACGTGACGAAATGCGAAATTCATGTCGCTCTTCATGGAAAGTGATGCCACAACTATTCCTGAACAAGGAGTGAAAATTTCATGAAAATCTGCCTAGAATTGGCTGAGATATGGTGTTTTGGGGAGAGGAGGTAATTGTTTGAATTTGGTCCTTCCTTTTCAAGCCAGTTCGAAAAAAGACGTCGGAAATGGGCGCAGAATCCTTCAGTGCCTCCTCGCTGGAGTAAGTCCACTTAAATGTTACAATTGTGTGTGACTGGTGGAGAGTTGACTGTAAATGGAAGTTGCTTCTTTAAGACAGCCACCAGGGATCCCAACACAACCTTTAAACCTAAGAGAATCTCAGAAGTTTAAAGTCAAGAGAAATTGTCGGTGATTGGGTTTCTGGCAGGCAGGAAAATATTGACGAAGATTTGCATATTGGACATTAAAATAGCACTTCTGACATACACGAACGGTGTTCAGACCGCTGGAGGCAGCGACTTGAAATTTTCAGAACTTGTTCTACGAACCCTGGCCGACATTTTGGGATTTGTTTGGAGTGTCCGGACCGCGTGGAAAACACCACGCATCGCTTGGAATGTGAGAGTACTATTCGTCCCGACTCTATCAGTTTAGAATGGACACGGGCAGTGTTGTAGACGACTGTAGAGCTGCGATTGAGCATAACGTCCCATGTTTCGGTGCCACATTGCCTAACCAGCTCCAAAAGAGCGGCGGGGGAGGGGTATCCTGACACTATCTTTAAAACTTAGATAATCGTCAGAAGTTGAAGTGAAAAGAAATCGGCGGTGAGTAGGTTTTTTGGCGGGAAACGATTATTGAAAATTTGCCAATTAGACATTAAAATTGCACTTCTCACAAACATGAACCGTGTCTAGACCGCTGAAGGCAGCGACTTCTAATTTTCATAACTTGTTCTACGCACCCTGGCTGACAGTTTGGCATCTGTTGCGAGTGTCGAGGCCGCATGAAGAACACCAAAAGAAGAAGAAAGTGAGAGTACTATTCGTCCCGACTCTATCAGTTTGGAATGGACTTGGGGACTGTTGTAGTCTACTGTAGAGCAGCGATTGAGCATAAAGTCGGAGTTTTTTGTGCCAAATTGCCTAACTGGCTCCAAGGTATTATTTTTCGTCTGTTCATCGCCCAGATCGCCTGTAGTTTATACCGTCACCATACGTTGACGTAGCCTTTTGTCATTTTCGCCACTTTCGACCCAGATTTGAGGGTACCTTCCTTCAAGCCCATTTTATAGCAAAATCTAGCCATGCTCCCAACAATGCCCTCTCCCCGTCGGCCTGGGTGCTTCTAAAAATAGAAAGGTCAATGGGGAGGGGTCCGTTAGCAAACAAACGGGGGCAGGGCAGGTGTACTTGGTGAACAAACAGTTGTGTGAACATCCCCAGAAGTGAAAACCTTTGCTCAGTGGCTGTAATCAAGATGTTAATTTAGACTCCCATTACGGCCAAGATACTACAGAATGCAAATGGGTGGGTGGTGGGCATCATCACTGGATCTAATGTTGTATTTCATGTTTTCTTTTTTTCTTTATATTCTATTTATTTTTTTATCTCTCTCTCTCTCTCTCTCTCTTTCTCTCAGTTTAATTTGTGTTTGTCTATAATGTTTATAATATTTAGATTTTGCTAGATTCTGTTATTTATGGAATACGTTCTGCCATATTGTAAATTATTAGTCACTGTACAGGAACGGAGGGGCTTCTAAGTGGTAAGCACTTGTCCTCCAATCCTGATTTGCATTGTCAAATGGCAAATAAAATATGTTTAATCTAATCTAACAGTAGGGGGGGGGGGGGCATGTGTCATAGGTAAAAAAAACAGCAGGGGGCAGGTGTCCTAGGTAAAATAAACAGCATATGGGGGGGATGTCCCCGCTAATTAATTTTAATAGGAGGCAGTTGTTCATGGGGCAGGTGTCCTATTCCACTGCCCAGTATTCAAATTTTCTATGGTACTTGGCCTTGATGGAAATAACATTTCAACAAGAAACAACGGGAAACCTATTTGCAATAAAGCTGCAAATATAAACTTGATTTTAGGACCATTCCATGGACATTTTAAATCCTACTGCGATATCAGCGTTTCTTACTCTCGTCCTTTCACCACACCGCAGTATTTAACCCGAGTCGAGTTCTGACGTCATGCAAGTTTGACCGACATGCTTTCAATTCTGTTATTGACAACAACATATTTATAAATTCGTGCTTACTGATCCGAATTTTGAAAATGACACACGCAATCACGAAAGCGTTTTCTGAAAAACACGATTCTGCAAAAGGTTTTAGTGAAATTTGATTATTTTTTTTATTTTCAATTTCGATGGCTCTTGTCGAAAAGGTGCTAATCACTGATCGTCCCAAACGAGATCAAAGACACGCCGTAGTTTAATAACAGACAGAGATTCTTCTAAGAATATACATGCGCAATCCTAAAATGCAATAAATCAAGTGTTTTTTCACGTTTTATGAAAGAAATATGTCCAATTGTATCATTGAATCATTTTTAGGTATATATGGGTGAGAAATTTTCTATACGGACAAAATACAGGCTAAATAAAATATTTGCCATTATTTTCCGCAGACGTATTTTTGTCTTTGCTTCTTGGGGAAATCCATGTTGCTAAATACAACGAAGGTGTGTTATTTGATGTGGTCAGAACCGTCAGGTGGTCGGGTCCGAAACCGCGCCTCGCAGAAGATTTAGTGGGGGGTGTCGATTTTACAAGTAATGTAGGCAGCGTACACGGCAAGGGCTGTCTGTCTTTAATCCTATAAACAGGGTTAAGGCTTGGTTTTTGAATACCCTTATTTATTTATTTATTTATTTATTTATTTATTTATTTATTTATTTGGTGTTTAAGGTCACATACTTATGCACAATGGCTAATCGTGGCCGTGACAGTTTTATAGGTGGAGGAAGCCGGAGTACACGGAGAGAACCACCAAGCATCGACGAGCAACTGTCAGCTCCTCAACATTCTAACTCTGTTCAAGCTCCGCTCAAGCAGGGTTACAGAGGGTGAAGACATATGTACCATCGACGTGCAGTATGCCTTAGTACACGGCGTCATCGTGCCCCCATGTCGGCAACCGGGCTAAAGTGCCTTGCCCAAGGACACAACGTGAGTCGTCCCGGACGGGGATCGGACTCTGGACCTCTAGCATAGAAGTACAACAGTCTACCACTGAGCCACCACGCTCCCTTGAATACCCTTAATACTATCATACATTATCCCTCATGAATTCTGAATCTGATAAAAGAGGTTATGTTTACCTATTACATACCCATTTGCTGCCCGAAAACAGCCGATTTTATCAAAATGTTGACGTTTAGCAGCCTATAGCAGGATTAACAAACGACTAGCGGAATATTCTATCTATGCAATTTGTAAGACCTGCCAATGTCCAATTGTTCTTGAAAATCGCCAACAAGCAGTTAGCGAAATCCACAGAAAATGTAAATTTTAAGCTTTTAAGGGGTATCTCTCCTTATCCAGTCTAAAATAGGTTAAGTTTCATTCTTTTAAATACCCTTACTACTTACAAAACTGATCCTCTGTGAATTCTACGCGCAGTAAAAGAAGTTATATTTCTCTGTTACATATCCATTGGGTGCTCTTGATGTCTGAAAACAATCCATTTTATCAACATTTTGATGTTTAGCAGCTCGTGGAGAGTTAACGAATGATCAACGGAATATTTTGTCCATGTAACTTGTAAATGTCACATGAAGACCCGTGAATGGCCATTTTTTCTTGAAATCTACAAGATGTTTTTTAAGAAATCCAGGGAAAGCATGAAATTTTAAGTCTTTGATGGGTACCGCTGTTTAACCAGCCCAAAACGGGTTAAGACCAGCCCTAAATGGGTTAATGCTTGGTCTGATGAATTCCACTTCCAAAGAAGGAGGTTATGTTTATCTCGCAGGTACACATTGCGTGCAATGGGTGCCCAAGGACAGTCCATTTTCTCAAAATTTCTATGCTTTGCAGCCTCTGGAGAGTTAACTAACGCTTACTGGAATATTTTGTCAATGTAACTTGTAATGTCACTCCAAGACCTGCAAATGGTCAATTTTTCTTGAATACTTACTAGATTTTTTTGAGAAATCCACAGAAAACTGGAATTTTAAGCTTTTAAGGGGTACATCTTAACCAGGCGAAAATGGGTTAAGACCTCGATTTTTTGAATACCCTTACTACTTACTAAATTTTTCTCTGTCAGTTTTGCATCCGGTAAAAGAAGTTATGTATCTCTGTGGCATTCCCATTTGTTGTTGTTGGTGTCCAAAAACAGACTATTTTTTCAAAATGTTGACATTTAGTAGCCGATGGAGGGTTAACAAGTGCCTACTGGAATATTTTATCCATGCAACCGGTAATGTGACTCCAAGACCTATCAATGGCCATTTTCTGTTGAAAACTTACAAGATGTTTGTAACGAAATCCACGGAAAACATGATTTTTTTAGCTTTTGATGGTATCGCTAATAACAACCCCAAAAGGGGTTAACGCTTGGGTTTTTGAATACCCTTATTACTTACAAAAATGGTCCTCAGTGAATTCCACTTCCAACAAAGGAGATTATGTGTAACTCTCGGACATACATTGCGTGCTGTGTGCGTCCGAAAACAGCCCATTTCAACAAAATTATGATGCTTGGCATTCTGTAGAGGGTTAATAAACGCTCAGCGGAATATTTTGTCCATGCCACTTGTAATGTCACACAAAGACCTGCAAGTAGTCAATTTTTCTTGAAAACCTATGGAATGTATTTAGAGAAATCCACAGAAAATGGGAATTTTTAGATTTTAAGGGGTCTCTCTCTTTAGCCTGCCCAAAATGGGTTAAGACTTCGTTTTTTGAATACCCTTACTACTTACAAAAATGTTTCCCTATAGATTGTGCGCTCGATAAAAGAAATCACTTTTCTTTGTGGCGTACCCGTTGGGTGCCGTTGGCGTCCAAAAACAGCCCATTTTATCACAATTTTGACTTTTAGCAGCCCGTGGAGGGTTAACAAATGCTCACCGAAGTATTTTGTCCATGCAACTTCTATTGTCACATCAAGGCCTGGGAGTGACATTTTTTTCATGAAAATCTACAAGACTCGTTTAGAGAAATCCACGGAAAACCTGAATTTTTGAGCTTTTTGGGGGTATTGCTGTTTAACCAGCCCAAAACGGCTTTTTGGGGGTATTGCTGTTTAACCAGCCCAAAACGGGTTAACGCTTGGTTTTTTGAACACCATTATTACTTACAAAAATGATCTCCGGTGAATTCCACTTCAAACAAAGGAAGTTATGTTTATCTCTCGTGTATCGTTTGGGTGCTCTGGGGGCCTGAAACCGGCCCATTTCATCAAAATTTCGATGTTTGGCAGCCTGTGGAGGGTTACCATATGCATCGCCTGATATGTCATGTGTATCAAAGGTCGTGGCACAGACAGGTCTATCAATGATGAAAGTTTTAAAAAAATCTACAAGACGTGTTTCGAGAAAGTGCCGATAAACCCCAATT
Organism: Pictodentalium vernedei; assembly: GCA_031216915.1. Classification (NCBI taxonomy): domain Eukaryota; kingdom Metazoa; phylum Mollusca; class Scaphopoda; order Dentaliida; family Dentaliidae; genus Pictodentalium; species Pictodentalium vernedei. The sequence goes on along the minus strand of CM062289.1, from coordinate 284,117,351 downwards.
TTGACAGTTTTTTGCCACTTGTGACGAATTAAGGGTTAAATCGAAAATTCCGCTTCAGTACATTTTTAGATTTTGTGTCCCTCTATGCGTGTGCAAAATTTTGTGAAAATCGGTCCTAAAATGGCTTCGGAATCGTGCGGACAAAATGTGTGGAAAAAAAAAAAAAAAAAAACCCCAAAAAACAAAAAAAACCTAGACTTTATGATTCTGGAGAATCATGGCTTTTCCCGATGAGATTCCTTGATTTTTCATGCCCCCACAGTGTCTGATGAATTGTTTTTAACTGTCTCACTGAAGTTCTTTCATTGATGTTATGAGAAAGGTGGTTATAGTAGTCTCAAATGACTCAGTTTTATAAAAAAATTGTTTAGGTAAAAACCATCATTAATGGTAGAGTGGGTTAATATCAATATCGTCGTCCCACAAGTTAATGACCGACAAAAGGAGTTATGTTTGTTTGACACATACCCTCTGAGTGCTCTGTCTATTTGAAAATGGTCCATTTTATGTCAAATGAATCCAAAATATTGATGTCTGGCAGATTGTAGAGGGTTAACATGTGCTAACAGGCATATGTATTCATGCAACTTGCAATTTCAAACCAAAAAGTGCGAATGGCCATTTTTACTTAAAATCTATAAGATGTTTTCAGAGAAATCCATGCGCATGCGCTCTTTTCGAATTCGATGTGACGAAATGCGAAATTCGTATCGCTCTTCATGGAAAGTGATGCCGCAACCATCTATGAACAACGAGTGAAAATTTCATGGAAATCTGCCTAGAATTGGTTGGGATATAGCGTTTTGAAGAGAGGAGGTAACTGTTTGAATTTGGTCCTTCCTTTTCAAGCCAGTTCGAAAAAAGACGTCATGAATGGGCGCAGACTCCTTTAGAGCCCCCCCCCCCCCTCCCCTCTCTCTGTAAATGGAAGTTGCTTCATTAAGGCCGTCATCCAGGGATCCCAACACAACCTTTAAACCTAAGAGAATCGTCAGAAGTTTAAAGTGAAAAGAAATTGGCGGTGATTGGGTTTCTGGCAGGCAGGAAAAGATTGACGAAGATTTGCATATTGGACATTAAAATAGCACTTCTGACATACACGAACTGTGTCCAGACCGCTGGAGGCAGCGACTTGAAATTTTCAGAACTTGTTCTACGAACCCTGGCCGACATTTTGGGATCTGTTTGGAGCGTCCGAGCCGCCTGGAAAACACCACGCATCGCTTGGAATGAGAGAGTACTATTCGTCCCGACTCTATCAGTTCAGAATGGACATGGGCAGTGTTGTAGACGACTGTGGAGCTGCGATGGAGCATAAAGTCCCAGAATTCGGTGCCTCATTGCCTAAGCGGCTCCATTGTATGATTTTTTGTCTCAATATCGTCCTTACTACTTGTAGTTTATACCGTTGCCGTACGTTAATGTAGCCTCTTGCCATTTTCGAGACTTTCAACCCCGAACGCCGCCAAAGTGAGGAAGTGCGGGGGGTGGGGGTGGGGGGGATGGCTGTAGCGGCGAGGGGGGGGTATCCTGACACTATCTTTAAACCTTAGATAATCGGAAGAAGTTGCAGTGAAAAGAAATCGGCGGTGAGTAGGTGTTTTGGCGGGAAACGATTAACGAAAATTTGCCAATTTGACATTAAAATTGCACTTCTCACAAACACGAAGCGTTTCCAGACCGCTGAAGGCAGCGACTTCTAATTTTCAGAACTTGTTTTACGCACCCTGGCCGACATTTTGGCATCTGTTGCAAGTGTCGAGACCGCGTGGAGAACACCACGCATCGCGTGGAAAGTGAGAGTACTATTCGTCCCGACTGTATCAGTTTGGAATGGAATTGGGCACTATTGTAGACTACTGTAGAGCAGCGATTGAGCATAAAATCGGAGTTTTTTGTGCCAAATTACCTAACCGGCTCCAAGGTATGATCTTTCGTCTGTACATCGCCCAGATCGTCTGAAGTTTATACAGTTACCATATGTTGAAGTAGCCTTTTGTCATTTTCGCCACTTTCGACCCAGATTTGAGGGTACCTTCCTTCAGCGAAATCTAGCCATGCTCACAACCACGCCCTCTCCCCGTCGGCCGGGTGCTTCTAAAGATAGAAAGGTCAATGGGGAGGGGCGCGTTAGCAAACAAACGGGGGCAGGTGTAGTTGGTGAAAAACAGCGGGGGGGGGGGGGGGGGGGGGGCACGTGTCCTAGGTAAAAGAAACAATAGGGGGCAGGTGTCCTAGGTAAAAAAAACAGCAGGAAGGGAGGGGGGGGGGTGCAGATGTCCCCGCTAATAATTTTAATAACAGGCAGGTGTTCATGGGGCAGGCCCACTGCTCGGTGTTCCAAATTTTCTATGGTACTTGGCCTTGATGGAAACAACACTTCAACAAGAAACAACGGGAAACCTATTTGCAGTAAAGCTGCAAATATAAACATGATTTTAGGACCATTCCATGGCCAGTTTAAAGCCTACTGCCATATCAGCGTTTATTACTCTCGTCCTTTCACTGCAGTATTTCACCCGAGTCGAGTTCTGACGTCATGCAAGTTTGACGGACATGCTTTCAATTTTGTTATTGACAACAACATATTTATAATTTCGTGATTACTGATCGGAATTTTGAAAACGACACATGCAATCGCGAAAGAGTTTTCTGAAAAACACGATTCTGCAGCAAAAGGTTTTAGTGAAATTTGATTATTTTTTTTTATTTTCAATTTCGACGGCTCTTGTCGAAAAGGTGTTAATCACTGATCGTCCCAAACGAGATCAAAGACTGACGCTGTATATTAATAACACACAGAGAATCTTCTAAGAATATACACGCGCAATCCTAAAATGAAATAATTCAAGTCTTTTTTCAGGTTTTACGAGAGAAATATGTCCAATTGTATCATTGAATCATGTTTAGGTATATGTGGGCGAGACATTTTCTGTACGGACAAAATACAGACTAAATAAAATATTTGCCATTATTTTCCGCAGACGTATTTTTGTCTTTGCTTCTTAGGGAAATCCATGCTGATAATACAACAAAGGAGTGTTATCTAATGAGGTCAGAACCGTCAGGTGGTCGGGTCCGACACCGCACCTCGAAGTAGATTTAGTGGGGGTGTCGATTTTACAAGTAATGTAGGCAGCGTACACGGCATGGGCTGTCTGTCTTTAATCCTATAAACAGGGTTAAGGCTTGGTTTTTGAATACCCTTATTTATTTTATTTATTTACTTATTTATTTATGGAGAGAACCACCAAGCATCGACGAGCAACTGTCAGCTCCTCAACATTCTAACTCTGTTCAAGCTCCGCTCAAGCAAGGTTACAGAGGGTGAAGACATATGTACCATAGACGTGCAGTATGCCTTAGTACACAGCGTCATCATGCCCCCATGTCGGCAACCGGGCTAAAGTGCCTTGCCCAAGGACACAACGTGAGTCGTCCTGGACGGGGATCGGACTCGGGACCTCTAGCATAGAAGTACAACAGTCTACCACTGAGCCACCACGCTCCCTTGAATACCCTTAACACTATCATACATTATCCCTCATGAATTCTGAGTCTGATAAAAGAGGTTATGTTTACCTATTACATACCACCCATTTGCTGCCCGAAAACAGCCGATTTTATCAAAATTTTGACGTTTAGCAGCCTGTAGCGGGATTAACAAACGACTAGCGGAATATTCTATCTATGCAATTTGTAAGACCTGCCAATGTCAAATTGTTCTTGAAAATCGCCAACAAGCAGTTAGCGAAATCCACAGAAAATGTAAATTTTAAGCTTTTAAGGGGTATCTCTCCTTATCCAGTCTAAAATAGGTTAAGTTTCATTCTTTTAAATACCCTTACTACTTACAAAACTGATCCTCTGTGAATTCTACACGCAGTAAAAGAAGTTATATTTCTCTGTTACATATCCATTGGGCGCTCTTGGTGTCTGAAAACAATCCATTTTATCATCATTTTGATGTTTAGCAGCTCGTGGAGAGTTAACGAATGCTCAACGGAATATTTTGTCCATTTAACTTGTAATGTCACATGAAGACCCGTGAATGGCCATTTTTTGTTGAAATCTACAAGATGTTTTTAAAGAAATCCAGGGAAAGCATGAAATTTTAAGTCTTTGATGGGTACCGCTGTTTAACCAGCCCAAAACGGGTTAAGACCAGCCCTAAATGGGTTAATGCTTGGTCTGATGAATTCCACTTCCAAAGAAGGAGGTTATGTTTATCTCGCAGGTACACATTGCGTGCAATGGGTGCCCAAGGACAGTCCATTTTCTCAAAATTTCTATGCTTTGCAGCCTCTGGAGAGTTAACTAACGCTTACCGGAATATTTTGTCTATGTAACTTGTAATGTCACTCCAAGACCTGCAAATGGTCAATTTTTCTTGAATACTTACTAGATTTTTTGGAGAAATCCACAGAAAACTGGAATTTTAAGCTTTTAAGGGGTACATCTTAACCAGGCGAAAATGGGTTAAGACCTCGATTTTTTGAATACCCTTACTACTTACTAAATTTTTCTCTGTCAGTTTTGAATCCGGTAAAAGAAGTTATGTATCTCTGTGGCATTCCCATTTGTTGTGGTTGGTGTCCAAAAACAGACTATTTTTTCAAAATGTTGACATTTAGCAGCCGATGGAGGGTTAACAAATGCTTACTGGAATATTTTATCCATGCAACCAGTAATGTGACTCCAAGACCTATCAATGGCCATTTTCTGTTGAAAACTTACAAGATGTTTGTAACGAAATCCACGGAAAACATGATTTTTTTTAGCTTTTGATAGTATCGCTAATAACCCCCCCAAAAGGGGTTAACGCTTGGGTTTTTGAATACCCTTATTACTTACAAAAATGGTCCTCAGTGAATTCCACTTCCAACAAAGGAGATTATGTGTAACTCTCGGACATACATTGTGTGCTGTGTGTGTCCGAAAACAGCCCATTTCAACAAAATTATGATGCTTGGCATTCAGTAGAGGGTTAATAAACGCTCAGCGGAATATTTTGTCCATGCCACTTGTAATGTCACACAAAGACCTGCAAGTAGTCAATTTTTCTTGAAAACCTATGGAATATATTTAGAGAAATCCACAGAAAATGGGAATTTTTAGATTTTAAGGGGTCTCTCTCTTTAGCCTGCCCAAAATGGGTTAAGACTTCGTTTTTTGAATACCCTTACTACTTACAAAAATGTTTCCCTATAGATTGTGCGCTCGCTGAAAGAAATCACTTTTCTTTGTGGCGTACCCGTTGGGTGCCGTTGGCGTCCAAAAACAGCCCATTTTATCACAATTTTGACTTTTAGCAGCCCGTGGAGGGTTAACAAATGCTCACCGAAGTATTTTGTCCATGCAACTTCTATTGTCACATCAAGGCCTGGGAGTGACAATTTTTTTATGAAAATCTACAAGACTCGTTTAGAGAAATCCACGGAAAACCTGAATTTTTGAGCTTTTTGGGGGTATTGCTGTTTAACCAGCCCAAAACGGGTTAATGCTTGGTTTTTTGAACACCATTATTACTTACAAAAATGATCTCCGGTGAATTCCACTTCAAATAAAGGAAGTTATGTTTATCTCTCGTGTATCGTTTGGGTGCTCTGGGGGCCTGAAACCGGCCCATTTCATCAAAATTTTGATGTTTGGCAGCCTGTGGAGGGTTACCATATGCATCGCCTGATATGTCATGTGTATCAACGGTCGTGGCACAGACAGGTCTATCAATGATGAAAGTTTAAAAAAAATCTACAAGACGTGTTTCGAGAAAGTGCCGATAAACCCCAATTTTGACAGTTTTTTGCCAATTGTGACGAAATAAGGGTTAAATCGAAAATTCTGCTTTGGTACATTTTTAGATTTTGCGCCCCTCTATGCGTGTGCAAAATTTTGTGAAAATCGGCCCGAAAATGGCTTCGGAATCGTGCGGACAAAATGTGTGGAAAAAAAAAAAAACCCAAACAAAAAAAAACTAGACTTTATGATTCTGGAGAATCATGGCTTTTCCCGATGAGATTCCATGATTCTTCATGACCCCACAGTGTCTGATGAATTGTTTTTAACTGTCGCACTGAAGTTCCTTCATTGATGTTATGAGAAAGGTGAGTATAGTAGTCTCAAATGAGTTGGCTCGATCCTAATTAACACCATAATTATGGAAACACTGGAACTACCAGCGCGACTGAAGAAAACAATAGCAGATCTGGGCATCTCTTGCCCTGTCACCTGGACTGTCCGGGAGACAGACAAGAGAGTCCATCTGAACTAGGAGTTCGTCATTGAAGAGCACAACACCGCCACACCTTCTTCGGGGAGAGGTAGCACCTTTTGTGAGAGGAACCCCTCTCACACTGGTCCTCACCCGAAGAAGCCTGGACCTGGCCCTGAAAAGAAGAAGAGCAAAAGAAGAAGAGTCCATCCACCAAGCGCCGGGTTCCAGGCGCCTGGAGGCCTTCCGGAATAGGAAGAAAGAGGTGAGAGAGAAGATGGAGGTCCTGGAGGCAGCTGCCAGTTCCCCTCCTAGTCCCACTAGTACACCCAACCAACTGCCAGCTCCTGAGCTGGTACTGTTAGATGAGGAACGTCTGTTGGAGACTGAGGAGGAACCGGAGGTTGCCTTTTCACCACCTCCCACCCCTCACTCCCCACTTCCTTCTCTACCGGACAGCCCGGGTGTGTCAATCTCAGCAACACAGCCACCTAAGTCTGCAGTCACCGCCGAAGAATTAAGGAGAATAATAGAGATGGGAAGGCGGGCAGTTGAGATGGGAAACCGAATCGCCTCCGAAACCCACGAGTTCAGGGAACAATCCAAGGCAGATCTCAAAAAGGAATTAGACGCAATCCATTCACCAAACTCAACACTAAACTCAACATCGTCGACTTCCACATCACAATCTCAACCACCTCCAAAGAAAAAGAGCCGGAAGAAGCCTAGACGGGGTTAAGCCACCTCCCTCCTTCCTTTTCCTCCTCCACCGCGCCTTGACATCCTACAACAACAACAAACAGCTAACGAGGGTTGAAAGGGGCTTGTCCTCCAAATCGTCCCTGCGCGCCTTCGGCGCATCAAACCATTTCGTTCGTCTCAAATGACTCAGTTGATAAGAAAATTGTTTAGGTAAAAACCATCATTAACGGTGGAGTGGGTTAATATCAATATCGTCGTCCGACAAGTTAATGACCCACAAAAGGAGTTATGTTTGTTTGACACATACCCACTGAGTGCTGTGTCTATTTGAAAATGGTCCATTTTATCTCAAATATATCCAAAATATTGATGTCTGGCAGCTTGTAAAGGGTTAACAAGTACTAACAGGAATATTTTTCCATGCAACTTGTAATGTCACACTAAGAACTGCAAATGGCCATTTTTTCTTTAAAATCTTCCAAGATGTTTTCAGAGAAATCCCTGCGCATACGCTCTTTTCCAATTCGACGTGCCGAAATGCGAAATTCATGTCGCTCTTCATGGAAAGTGATGCCACAACTATTCATGAACAAGGAGTGAAAATTTCATGGAAATCTGCCTAGAATTGGCTGAGATATGGTGTTTTGGAGAGAGGAGGTAATTGTTTGAATTTGGTCCTTCCTTTTCAAGCCAGTTCGAAAAAAGACATCGGGAATGGGCGCAGAATCCTTCAGTGCCTCCTCGCTGGAGTAAGTCCACTTAAATGTTACAATTGTGCGTGACTGGTGGAGAGTTGACTGTAAATGGAAGTTGCTTCTTTAAGACAGCAACCAGGGATCCCAACACAACTTTTAAACCTACGAGAATCTCAGAAGTTTAAAGTCAAGAGAAATTGGCGGTGAGTGGGTTTCTGGCAGGCAGGAAAAGATTGACGAAGATTTGCATATTGGACATTAAAATAGCACTTCAGACATACACGAACGGTGTTCAGACCGCTGGAGGCAGCGACTGGAAATTTTCAGAACTTGTTCTGTGAACCCTGGCCGACATTTTGGGATCTGTTTGGAGTGTCCGGACCGCGTGGAAAACACCACGCATCACTTGGAATGTGAGAGTACTATTCGTCCCGACTCTATCAGTTTAGAATGGACACGGGCAGTGTTGTAGACGACTGTAGAGCTGCGATTGAGCATAACGTCCCAGGTTTTGGTGCCACATTGCCTAACCAGCTCCAAAAGAGCGGCGGGGGAGGGGTATCCGGACACTATCTTTAAACCTTAGATAATCGTCAGAAGTTGAAGTGAAAAGAAATCGGCGGTGAGTAGGTTTTTTGGCGGGTAACGATTAACGAAAATTTGCCAATTAGACATTAAAATTGCACTTCTCACAAACATGAACCGTGTCTAGACCGCTGAAGGCAGCGACTTCTAATATTCATAACTTGTTCTACGCACCCTGGCTGACAGTTTGGCATCTGTTGCGAGTGTCGAGGCCGTGTGAAGAACACCACGCATCGCGTGGAAAGTGAGAGTACTATTCGTCCCGACTCTATCAGTTTGGAATGGACTTGGGGACTGTTGTAGACTACTGTAGAGCAGCGATTGAGCATAAAGTCGGAGTTTTTTGTGCCAAATTGCCTAACCGGCTCCAAGGTATTATTTTTCGTCTGTACATCGCCCAGATCGCCTGTAGTTTATACTGTCACCATACGTTGACGTAGCCTTTTGTCATTTTCGCCACTTTCGACCCAGATTTGAGGGTACCTTCCTTCAACCCCATTTTATAGCAAAATCTAGCCATGCGCCCAACAACGCCCTCTCCCCGTCGGCCTGGGTGCTTCTAAAAATAGAAAGGTCAATGGGGAGGGGCCCGTTAGCAAACAAACGGGGGCAGGGCAGGTGTTCTTGGTGAACAAACAGTTGTGTGAACATCCCCAGAAGTGAAAACCTTTGCTCAGTGGCTGTAATCAAGATGTTAATTTAGACTCCCATTACGGCCAAGATACTACAGAATGCAAATGGGTGGGTGGCGGGCATCATCACTGGATCTAATGTTGTATTTCATGTTTTCTTTTTTTCTTTATATTCTATTTATTCTCTCTCTCTCTCTCTCTCTCTCTCTCTCTCTCTCTCTCTCTCTTTCTCTCAGTTTAATTTGTGTTTGTCTATAATGTTTATAGCATTTAGATTTTGCTAGATTCTGTTATTTATGGAATACGTTCTGCCATATTGTAAATTATTAGTCTCTGTACCGGAACGGAGGGGCTTCTAAGTGGTAAGCACTTGTCCTCCAATCCTGATTTGCATTGTCAAATGGCAAATAAAATATGTTTAATCTAATCTAGCAGGGGGGGGGGGGGGAGGGGCATGTGTCCTAGGTAAAACAAACAGCATATGGGGGGGGGGGGGGGGGGATGTCCCCGCTAATTAATTTTAATAGGAGGCAGTTGTTCATGGGGCAGGTGTCCTATCCCACTGCCCAGTATTCAAATTTTCTATGGTACTTGGCCTTGACGGAAATAACATTTCAACAAGAAACAACGGGAAACCCATTTGCAATAAAGCTGCAAATATAAACTTGATTTTAGGACCATTCCATGGACATTTTAAAGCCTACTGCGATATCAGCGTTTCTTACTCTCGTCCTTTCACTACACCGCAGTATTTAACCCGAGTCGAGTTCTGACGCCATGCAAGTTTGACCGACATGCTTTCAATTTTGTTATTGACAACAACATATTTATAATTTCGTGCTTACTGATCCGAATTTTGAAACCGACACACGCAATCGCGAAAGCATTTTCTGAAAAACACGATTCTGCAAAAGGTTTTAGTGAAATTTGATTATTTTTTTTATTTTCAATTTCGATGGCTCTTGTCGAAAAGGTGCTAATCACTGATCGTCCCAAACGAGATCAAAGACACGCCGTAGTTTAATAACAGACAGAGATTCTTCTAAGAATATACATGCGCAATCCTAAAATGCAATAAATCAAGTGTTTTTTCACGTTTTATGAGAGAAATATGTCGAATTGTATCATTGAATCATTTTTAGGTATATATGGGTGAGAAATTTTCTATACGGACAAAATACAGGCTAAATAAAATATTTGCCATTATTTTCCGCAGACGTATTTTTGTCTTTGCTTCTTGGGGAAATCCATGCTGCTAAATACAACGAAGGTGTGTTATTTGATGTGGTCAGAACCGTCAGGTGGTCGGGTCCGAAACCGCGCCTCGCAGAAGATTTAGTGGGGGGTGTCGATTTTACAAGTAATGTAGGCAGCGTACACGGCATGGGCTAACTGTCTTTAATCCTATAAACAGGGTTAAGGCTTGGGTTTTTGAATACCCTTATTTATTTATTTATTTATTTATTTATTTATTTATTTATTTGTTTATTGGTGTTTAAGGTCACATACTTATGCACAATGGCTAATCGTGGCCGTGACAGTTTTATAGGTGGAGGAAGCCGGAGTACACGGATAGAACCACCAAGCATCGACGAGCAACTGTCAGCTCCTCAACATTCTAACTCTGTTCAAGCTCCGCTCAAGCAGGGTTACAGAGGGTGAAGACATATGTACCATCGACGTGCAGTATGCCTTAGTACACGGCGTCATCGTGCCCCCATGTCGGCGACCGGGCTAAAGTGCCTTGCCCAAGGACACAACGTGAGTCGTCCCGGACGGGGATCGAACTCTGGACCTCTAGCATAGAAGTACAACAGTCTACCACTGAGCCACCACGCTCCCTTGAATACCCTTAATACTATCATACATTATCCCTCATGAATTCTGAATCTGATAAAAGAGGTTATGTTTACCTATTACATACCCATTTGCTGCCCGAAAACAGCCGATTTTATCAAAATGTTGACGTTTAGCAGCCTGTAGCGGGATTAACAAACGACTAGCGGAATATTCTATCTATGCAATTTGTAAGACCTGCCAATGTCCACTTGTTCTTGAAAATCGCCAACAAGCAGTTAGCGAAATCCACAGAAAATGTAAATTTTAAGCTTTTAAGGGGTATCTCTCCTTATCCAGTCTAAAATAGGTTAAGTTTCATTCTTTTAAATGCCCTTACTACTTACAAAACTGTTCCTCGGTGAATTCTACGCGCAGTAAAAGAAGTTATATTTCTCTGTTACATATCCATTGGGTGCTCTTGGTGTCTGAAAACAATCCATTTTATCAACATTTTGATGTTTAGCAGCTCGTGGAGAGTTAACGAATGATCAACGGAATATTTTGTCCATGGAACTTGTAATGTCACATGAAGACCCGTGAATGGCCATTTTTTCTTGAAATCTACAAGAAGTTTTTTAAGAAATCCAGGGAAAGCATGAAATTTTAAGTCTTTGATGGGTACCGCTGTTTAACCAGCCCAAAACGGGTTAAGACCAGCCCTAAATGGGTTAATGCTTGGTCTGATGAATTCCACTTCCAAAGAAGGAGGTTATGTTTATCTCGCAGGTACACATTGCGTGCAATGGGTGCCCAAGGACAGTCCATTTTCTCAAAATTTCTATGCTTTGCAGCCTCTGGAGAGTTAACTAATGCTTACCGGAATATTTTGTCTATGTAACTTGTAATGTCACTCCAAGACCTGCAAATGGTCAATTTTTCTTGAATACTTACTATATTTTTTTGAGAAATCCACAGAAAACTGGAATTTTAAGCTTTTAAGGGGTACATCTTGACCAGGCGAAAATGGGTTAAGACCTCGATTTTTTGAATACCCTTACTACTTACTTAATTTTTCTCTGTCAGTTTTGCATCCGGTAAAAGAAGTTATGTATCTCTGTGGCATTCCTATTTGTTGTTGTTGGTGTCCAAAAACAGACTATTTTTTCAAAATGTTGACATTTAGCAGCCGATGGAGGGTTAACAAGTGCTTACTGGAATATTTTATCCATGCAACCGGTAATGTGACTCCAAGACCTATCAATGGCCATTTTCTGTTGAAAACTTACAAGATGTTTGTAACGAAATCCACGGAAAACATGATTTTTTTTAGCTTTTGATGGTATCGCTAATAACCACCCCAAAAGGGGTTAACGCTTGGGTTTTTGAATACCCTTATTACTTACAAAAATGGTCCTCAGTGAATTCCACTTCCAACAAAGGAGATTATGTGTAACTCTCGGACATACATTGCGTGCTGTGTGCGTCCGAAAACAGCCCATTTCAACAAAATTATGATGCTTGGCATTCTGTAGAGGGTTAATAAACGCTCAGCGGAATATTTTGTCCACGCCACTTGTAATGTCACACAAAGACCTGCAAGTAGTCAATTTTTCTTGAAAACCTATGGAATGTATTTAGAGAAATCCACAGAAAATGGGAATTTTTAGATTTTAAGGGGTCTCTCTCTTTAGCCTGCCCAAAATGGGTTAAGACTTCGTGTTTTGAATACCCTTACTACTTACAAAAATGTTTCCCTATAGATTGTGAGCTCGATAAAAGAAATCACTTTTCTTTGTGGCGTACCCGTTGGGTGCCGTTGGCGTCCAAAAACAGCCCATTTTATCACAATTTTGACTTTTAGCAGCCCGTGGAGGGTTAACAAATGCTCACCGAAGTATTTTGTCCATGCAACTTCTATTGTCACATCAAGGCCTGGGAGTGACAATTTTTTCATGAAAATCTACAAGACTCGTTTAGAGAAATCCATGGAAAAACTGAATTTTTGAGCTTTTTGGGGGTATTGCTGTTTAACCAGTCCAAAACGGGTTAATGCTTGGTTTTTTGAACACCATTATTACTTACAAAAATGATCTCCGGTGAATTCCACTTCAAATAAAGGAAGTTATGTTTATCTCTCGTGTATCGTTTGGGTGCTCTGGGGGCCTGAAACCGGCCCATTTCATCAAAATTGCGATGTTTGGCAGCCTGTGGAGGGTTACCATATGCATCGCCTGATATGTCATGTGTATCAAAGGTCGTGGCACAGACAGGTCTATCAATGATGAAAGTTTAAAAAAAATCTACAAGACGTGTTTCGAGAAAGTGCCGATAAACCCCAATTTTGACAGTTTTTTGCCAATTGTGACGAAATAAGGGTTAAATCGAAAATTCCGCTTCGGTACATTTTTAGATTTTGTGCCCCTCTATGCGTGTGCAAAATTTTGTGAAAATCGGTCCGAAAATGGCTTCGGAATCGTGCAGACAAAATGTGTGGAAAAAAAAAAAAAACCCCAAAAAAACAAAAAACAAAAAAACTAGACTTTATGATTCTGGAGAATCATGGCTTTTCCTGATGAGATTCCATGATTCTTCATGATGCCACAGTGTCTGATGAATTGTTTTTAACTGTCTCACTGAAGTTCCTCCATTGATTTTAAGAGAAAGGTGAATATAGTAGTCTCAGTTTGATAAAACATTGTTTACGTAAAAACCATCATTAACGGTGGAGGGGTTAATATCAATATTGTCGTCCTACGAGTCAATGTCCGACAAAGAGAGTTATGTTTGTTTGACACATACCCACTGAGTGCTGTGTCTGTTTGAAAATGGTCCATTTTATCTCAAATGTATCAAAAATATTGATGTCTGGTCCTGTATTAATTATCTCCTATTAGACCACAGTTGTTATGCATTATTATGTAATTTTTTCACACCTTGTAGAGCTCACCTATCACATGTCTGTTAATAGCAGAAGTAAATTTCTCTCCAATTGGTTTTTCCCCGTAGGATTAGTTTTATTTATTACAATGAAGATATCCATACATACAACAACAAACATGAAGTTATTACATTCAAAAATAGGAAGTGTTGTTTGTACATATGTGGAGATAAAATATACCCTGGGACGGAGAAGGGGAGTATAGCCGTCTTACAAACTAGTATATATCTAGCCCCACTGCCGGGGAAATCTTGGCGCCATGCACCACTGCATTTGATAACCGCCTTACAGAGTAGTAAATATACCTGCCCCCCCTTCCCATGTTGGGGACCCCCACCTTTTATTGTAAGGTTCCTTAGGCACAACATAGCGTCAATAAGATGGATATATACTGCCACGTCGCCACCCTGGGGCGGAGGAGGGGCAGTGTATAGCCATTTTACAGACTAGTATATACCTGGACCCACTGTCGGGGAAATGCTATAGTGTCAACACTATTTGATATTATAAGTAACTGATCCCATTGCAGCTAACGTTATTTACTGCTTTCTTATCATGCAGTGGCAGGGCGCGGTGGCATTGTGGTAGCCGGTTCTCGTCAGATCACCGAAGTAAAGCAACGTTGAGCCTGGTTTATCATTGGATGGGTGGCCGTCTGAGCGATCAATTCGGACTCCCATGCTGTGTCCTTGGGCAAGGCACTTAACTCTGATTGTCCATAGGGGGCATGATGCCGCCATGTACTAAGGCATTCTGCACGTCGACGGTACGCATGTCTTCAACCAATCTAACCCTGCCTGTGCTGCAGTTCGGAGTTACAATGTTGGGAAGCTGGCAGCTGCTCGTCGTTGCTCGGTGGTTCTCTCCAGGTACTGTGGCTTCCTCCACCCGTAAAACTGTCACGGTCATGATTAGCCATTGTGCATAAGTATATGCCCTTAAACACCAATAAATAAATAATAAATGATACCATGCAGGGCAGTGTGGAATACGAGGGGAGGCGTACCTTTCAATGCGTGTTTGGTTGGAGAAAGAGGCAGGGAGGATGTGGTAACCTTGGTAATTTTGTTTGGATAAATCGACCGCCGGCGTGGGACACCGTGGAATTGACCGATGAAGCGGGACACAGTGAGAGTGGAACTTATGGGCAGTTATTCTTGATAATAAATAACTATACACTTACTTTTGAGTTCATACAAGGTGAGTATAGTAGTCTCAAATGAGAATGGCCAATATTTGTCTTGAAAACCTACGAGAGGCTTTTAGAGAAATCCTCGGAAAATACGAATTTTTAACCTTTTGAGGGGTATCGCTCTGTAACCAGCCCTAAACGGATTAATGCTTGGTTTTATGAATACCTTCATTACTTACAAAAATGATCCTCAGTGAATTTCACTTCCAATGAGGAAGGTTATGTTTATCACGCAGGTACACATTGGGTGTTATGGGTGCCCCAAAACAGCCCATTTTCTCAAAATGTCTATACTTTGCAGGCTCTGGGGGGTTAATAATTGCTTACCGGAATAGTTTGTCCATGCAACTTGTATTGTCACTCAAAGACCTGCAAATGGTCAATTTTTCTTGAAAACGTGCTAGATTTTTTTGAGAAATCCACAGAAAACGGGAATTTTAAGCTTTTGAGGGGTATATCTCCTTAACTAGTCGACAATGGGTTAAGACCTCGATTTTTGAATATCCTTACTACTTACAAAAATGTATCTCTATCAGGTTTGCGTCCAGTAAAAGAAGTTACGTTTCTCTGTGGCATTTCCATTTGATGTTGTCAGTGTCCAAAAACAGACTATTTCTTCAAAATTTTTGACATTTAGCAGCCCATGGAGGGTTAGCAAATACCTACCAGAATAATGTATGCAACTGGTAATGTGATACCAAGACCTATCAACGGCCATTTTCTCTTGAAACCCTACAAGATGTTTAAAGAAATCCAGGGAAAGCGATTTTTAAGCTTTCGATGGGTATCCCTGTTAACCTCCACAACAGGGGTTAACGCTTGGTTTTTTGAATACCCTTATTACTTACAAAAATGGTCCTCTGTGAATTCCACTTCCAACAAAGGTGATTATGTTTACCTCTCATGTATACTTTGGGTGCTGTGCGTGTCCGAAAACAGCCTATGTCAACAAAATTACGATGCTTGACAGCTTGTAGATGGTTAATAAACGCTCACCAGAGTATTTTGTCCCTGCAACTTGTAATGTCACATAAAGACCTACGAATAGTCAATTTTTCTTGAACCCCTACAAGTTACTGTTAGGGAAATTCACAGAAAATGGGAATTTAGAGCTTTTAAGGGATATCTCTCTTAGCCTACCCAAAATGGGTTAAGACTTCGACTTTTGAATACCCTTACTACTTACAAAAATGTTTCTGTATAAATTGTACACTCGATAAAAGGAGGCGCTTTTCTTTGTGGTGTACCCATTGGGTGCTGTTGGTGTCCAGAAACAGCCCATTTTATCACAATTTTGACGTTGGGGAGCCCTGGGAGGGTTAACTAATGCTGAACGGAATATTTTGTCCATGCAACTTGTAATGTCGCACCAAGACCTGCGAATAGCCGATTTTTTCTTGAAAACCTACATGATGTTTTTAGAGAAATCCACAGAAAATGGGTATTTTAAGATTTTAATGGGTATCTCGCTTTAACCAGCCAAAAATGGGTTAAGACGTCGAATCTTGAATACCCTTACCACTTTCAAAAATATTTTCCGATCAATTTTGCGTCCGATAAATGAAGGCCACTTTCTCTGTGGTATACCGTTTGGGTGCTGTTGGCATCCAAAAACAGCCCATTTTATCACAATTTGGACTTTTAGCAGCCCGTGGAGGGTTAACAAATGCTCACCGCAGTATTTTGTCCATGCATCTTCTATTGTCACATCAAGGCCTTTGAGTGACAATTTTTTCTTGAAAATCTACAAGACTCGTTTAGAGAAATCCACGGAAAACCTGAATTTTTTAGCTTTATGGGGGTATTGCTGTTTAACCAGCCCAAAACGGGTTAACGCTTGGTTTTTTGAACACCCTTATTACTTACAAAAATGATCCTCGGTGAATTCCACTTCCAATAAATGAAGTTATGTTTATCTCTCGTGTATCGTTTGGGTTCTCTGGGGGCCTAAAACCGGCCCATTTCATCAAAATTTCGATGTTTGGCAGCCTGTGGAGGGTTACCATATGCATCGCCAGATATGTCATGTGTATCAAAGGTCGTGGCACAGGCAGGTCTATCAATGATGAAGGTTTAAAAAAAATCTACAAGACGTGTTTCGAGAAAGTGCCGATAAACCCCAATTTTAACAGTTTTTTGCCAATTCTGACGAAATAAGGGTTAAATCGAAAATTCCGCTTCGGTACATTTTTAGATTTTGTGCCCCTCTATGCGTGTGCAAAATTTCGTGAAAATCGGTTCGAAAATGGCTTCTGAATCATACGGACAAAATGTGTGGAAAAAAAAAAAAAAAAAAAAACCCCAAAAAAAACCCCCCAAAAAAAAAAAAAAAAAAAAAAAAAATAATAATCCGTAGAAAAACAATAGTCTTTTCCAGAGGGAAAAGCCTAATAATCCGTAGAAAAACAATAGTCTTTTCCAGAGGGAAAAGCCTAAAAAAAAAAAAAAAAAAATAATAATCCGTAGAAAAACAATAGTCTTTTCCAGAGGGAAAAGCCTAAAAAAAAAAAAAAAAAAAAAAAAAAATAATAATCCGTAGAAAAACAATAGTCTTTTCCAGAGGGAAAAGCCTAAAAAAAAAAAAAAAAAAAAAATAATAATCCATAGAAAAACAATAGTCTTTTCCAGAGGGAAAAGCCTAACTAACAAGATTTTTCGATTTCAAGAAATCGAGAGATTCACCTATTCCGCTTGTCTTTTTAGGCAGCGACGAAATAAGATTGCATATAGAGCTGGTAGTTTTTTAGGCTATATTAAGTGCATAGCCGATAGAAAACTCCCTACAGTGTCTAACAATTCTTTCGGCAATACTCTTTCACATTGGCGTGAATGCTGTATGCTTAATCTCCAAGTTAGGACTAAATAGCAAACCCGTTGAACAGATCGCGTGTACTTTATAATAACAACATGTGCATGTGTGACACCATAGATTGTGGCGAACGTTTTCGCAGCAGCCATCCCAAACATTCAGCGTTTGTACCTGAAGCTCACCCGAACTCGGTCATATTATTAGAAAGTCCCGAAACCAAGCATGGGCCTCGAGGCAGCCGCCCCTCTCTCTCAACCCACACCCCGAACGTGCACATACCCTCTCCTGACATTCAACATGATAGAATGGGAAATTGGTGTCGCTCTCTGTGTGAAAAGATGCGGTAACTATTTGTGAAGAATGAGTGAAAAAATGATGGAAATCGGCCAAGAATTGGCCGAGATATAGCGTTTTAATGAGTTGAGGTAATTGTTTGAATTTGGTCCCGTTCTAGCCGGTGCGACCTGACACTGGGTGTATGTCTGGGGTTGTGGCACTGCTCCCCCTCTGGGGTAGTTCCGCTTGAAATCGTGGGTTCTCAGTTTCTGGTGGAGAGACGCTGGTGACTGAAAGATGCATTGTGTACACTGGTGCCAAATGGACCTCGCCAAGCTGGTAACAGTTAGATATTTGTCAGAAATAAAAAGTGGACAGTAATCGCGCATGGGTTAATGGCGAATAGGCGGTAATCTGGCTAATTTGACATTAAAATTGAACAGACAGCAGTGTCGCTCATACGCCCACTACGTCCAGACCACTGGAGGCAGCTACACGAAATTTTCAGAAGTTGTTCTACTCTTCCTGCCCGACAGGTTAGTATCTTTGTCGAGTGGCGTGACCGCGTGGGAACAATGTGGATCGCATGGAAACCGAAGGGACGATTCGTCCCTCCTCTATTCCCAATGCAACGACGTTTCCATTCACTATTCACCTGTCACCCGTCGAGTTTGGCATTATTTCTCTCTATTTGACGAACTGTTCAGCTTTCAATATTCACACGTTCACGTGGGACTAAAAGTTTGGAGTTAAACTGCTTATTTCAGAGCGTACCGGCAGAAACTGACAACTCGACCCGGTGGCGAAAAAGCCGTCGTCTGGCTAATTTGACATTCAAACTGAACAGATACAATGTCGGATACACGCCAATTATGTCCCGACCATACAAGGCAGCAACTTCAGATTCTCAGAATGTTTTCTCCTGTCCCTGCCCGACAGTTTAGTATCTTTGTCAAGTGCCAAGACCGCGTGGAAACACCGTGGATCAGGTGGAAACCGAGGGGACGATTCGTCCCTACTTTCTTCTCAATTCAACGACTTTCCTATTCATTATTTACCTGTCACCGGCTGAGTTTGGCATTATATCTGTCTATTTGATGAACTTTTCAACCTTAACTATTTGCGGCCTCGTGTTTCACCACCGAAAGGCCACTGCACAGTTACCAATATATTCAGGGACTGATTTTGCGAAAAAAAACAATTATTCCGACTGTACCCACATGGGAACTCCTAAATCTGTAAGGGTTAAATTTTTAATAATAACGTATAAAACAGAAGTTGTCGTGCTACGCTTGCTGCATGCAGGCATAGAAAACATTCAGCGCTCAATGAATTAGGAATGGAGTAAATTCTCACTTAAACCAGCGAAATTCTGAAAAAAATTAGAGTTTTTTTTCGACGGCACCTACCTTTATGCATCCGAGACAGGGACTGCGTTAAACTTTACAGCAACCTTATAACAGAAAATATTCTTGGAATTGAACTGTGAATCCGAATTTCGAAAGCCTACAGAATGCAAATGGGTGGGTGGCGGGCATCATCACTGGATCTAATGTTGTATTTCATGTTTTCTTTATATTCTGTATCTGTATCTGTATGGGTACGTCACAGATTCCCTTTGGGCTATTATGTGACGGGGTGGTCTGCGCAGGTCTAGTAGCGCTGGCTGAGGAGCTTTGATTTGAAGTCCTCAGTTTTACTGACGCACACAATTGAGTCTTCCAGATGGTTCCAGTCTATTGCTGTGCGTACAAACAGTGAATTTTTGTATTGTTCAGTTCTACTAAGTGGTACCGATACTGTTCTTTTGTTGTTTCTCACTTGGTTTTCTATGATGTTTTTTGTGTCGAAGTTGTCATATCTTGTAGCTCTGATTTGTCTTTTCTGCCTTTGGAATTTGATAAGATCCCCTGGAGGGAGTGCCGGTACCTGCCCCTCAACAACTTTAAAGTAGAAAATCAGCCGTTTTTGCTGTCGTCTAGTTTGTAGTGGTGGTAGTTCAAGATTTTTTAGCATTTTGGTCAGGGATCCCTCTTCTCTTGACTTGTAATCCTTGGTGATGAATCTTGCTCCTCTTCTTTGTATAGCTTCTAGTTTGTTTATTTCATTTTGTGTATAGGGGTCCCATATAATTGAGCCATATTCCATGATGGATCTAACTAGTGCTATATATGCGGTCTTGCGGCATTCTCTAGGGCAATGTTGTAAGTTGCGCCTGAGGAATCCTAGTGTGGAGCTTGCTTTGTTGCAGACATTGGTGATATGTTCTTTCCATTTAAGATCCTCTTGTATTTGTAAATTCTATTTATTTTTTTTATCTCTCTCTCTCTCTCTCTCTCTCTCTCTCTCTCTCTCTCTCTCTCAGTTTAATTTGTGTTTGTCTATAATGTTTATAATATTTTGATTTTGCTAGATTCTGTTATTTATGGAATACGTTCTGCCATATTGTAAATTATTAGTCACCGTACAGGAACGGAAGGGCTTCTAAGTGGTAAGCACTTGTCCTCCAATCCTGATTTGCATTGTCAAATGGCAAATAAAATATGTTTAATCTAATCTAACAGTAGGGCAGGGGGGGGGGGGGGGGAGAGGGGGGGGGGGGGGGGCATGTGTCCTAGGTAAAAAAACAGCAGGGTGCAGGTGTTCTAGGTAAAATAAACAGCATGGGGGGGGGGGGGGGGGATGTCCCCGCTAATTAATTTTAATAGCAGGCAGTTGTTCATGGGGCAGGTGTCCTATCCCACTGGTACTTGGCCTTGATGGAAATAACATTTCAACAAGAAACAACGGGAAACTTATTTGCAATAAAGCTGCAAAAACAAACTTGATTTTAGGACCATTCCATGGACATTTTAAAGCCTACTGCGATATCAGCGTTTCTTACTCTCGTCCTTTCACCACACCGCAGTATTTTACCCGAGTCGAGTTCTGACGTCATGCAAGTTTGACGGACATGCTTTCAATTTTATTATTGACAACAACATATTTATAATTTCGTGCTTACTGATCCGAATTTTGAAAACGACACACGCAATCGCGAAAGCATTTTCTGAAAAACACGATTCTGTAAAAAATTTAATGAAATTTGATTATTTTTTTTTATTTTCTATTTCGATGGCTCTTGTCGAAAAGGTGCTAATCACTGATCGTCCCAAACGAGATCAAAGACACGCCGTAGTTTAATAACAGACAGAGAATCTTCTAAGAATATACATGCGCAATCCTAAAATGCAATAAATCAAGTGTTTTTTCACGTTTTATGAGAGAAATATGTCCAATTGTATCATTGAATCATTTTTAGGTATATGTGGGTGAGAAATTTTCTATACGGACAAAATACAGGCTAAATAAAATATTTGCCATTATTTTCCGCAGACGTATTTTTGTCTTTGCTTCTTGGGGAAATTTCTTGCTGCTAAATACAACGAAGGTGTGTTATTTGATGTGGTCAGAACCGTCAGGTGGTCGGGTCCGAAACCGCACCTCGCAGAAGATGTAGTGGGGGGTGTCAATTTTACAAGTAATGTAGGCAGCGTACACGGCATGGGCTGTCTGTCTTTAATCCGACAAAACAGGGTTAAGGCTTGGGTTTTTGAATACCCTTATTTATTTATTTATTTATTTATTTATTTATTTATTTATTTATTGGTGTTTAAGGTCACATACTTCTGCACAATGGCTAATCTTGACCGTGACAGTTTTAGAGGTGGAGGAAGCCGGAGTACCCGGAGAGAACCACCAAGCATCGACGAGCAACTGTCAGCTCCTCAACATTCTCACTCTGTTCAGGCTCCGCTCAGGCAGGGTTACAGAGGTTGAAGACATGTGCACCATCGACGTGCAGTATGCCTTAGTACACGGGGACATCGTGCCCCTATGTCGGCAACCGGACCAAAGTGCCTTGCCCAAGGACACAACGTGAGTCGTCCCGGACGGGGATCGAACTCGGGACCTCTAGCATAGAAGTACAACAGTCTACCACTGAGCCACCGCGCTCCCTTGAATACCCTTAATACTATCATACATTATCCCCCAGGAATTCTAAATCTGATAAAAGAGGTCATGTTTATCTATTGCATACCCATTTTGCTGCCCGAAAACAGCCGATTTTATTAAAATTTTGACGTTTAGCAGCCGGTAGAGGGATTAACAAACGACTAGCGGAATATTCTATCTATGCAATTTGTAAGACCTGCCAATGTCAAATTGTTCTTGAAAATCCCCAACAAGCAGTTAGCGAAATCCACGAAAATGTAAATTTTAAGCGTTTAAGGGGCATCTCTCCTTATCCGGTTCAAAATGGGTTAAGTTTCATTCTTTTAAATACCCTTACTACTTACAAACCTTAAACACCAATTAGATTCCATGATTTTTCTTGACCCCCACAGTGTCTGATGAATTGTTTTTAACTGTCTCACAAAAGTTCCTTCATTGATGTTATGAGAAAGGTGAGTATAGTAGTCTCAAATGATTCGGTTTGGTTTTGATAAAAAAATGTTTAAGTAAAACCCATCATTAATGGTAGAATGGGTTAATATCAATATCAATGTTTCCCTATCAGTTTTGCGTCCGGTAAAAGCCCATGAAGGGTTAACAAATGCCTACCAGAATAATTGATCCATGCAACTGGTCATATGACACCAAGACCTATCAACGGCCATTTT
Organism: Pictodentalium vernedei; assembly: GCA_031216915.1. NCBI lineage: Eukaryota > Metazoa > Mollusca > Scaphopoda > Dentaliida > Dentaliidae > Pictodentalium > Pictodentalium vernedei. Next base: position 284,094,868 of record CM062289.1, on the reverse strand, counting down.
CTCTTGAAAACCCCACAAAATGTTTGTAAAGAAATCCAGGGAAAACGATTTTTAAGCTTTTGATGGGTATCCCTGTTAACCTCCCCAACAGGGGTTAACGCTTGGCTTTTTGAATACCTTTATTACTTACAAAAATGGTCCTCTGTGAATTCCACTTCAAACAAAGGAGATTATGTTTATCTCTCATGTATACATTAGGTGCTGTGCGTGTCTGAAAACAGTCCCATGTTAACAACATTACGATGCTTGGCAGCTTGTAGATGGTTAATGTCACATAAACACCTACGAATAGTCAATTTGTCTTGAAACCCTACAAGTTACCGTTAGGGAAATTCACAGAAAATGGGAATTTAAAGCTTTCAAGGGATATCTCTCTTTAGCCTGCCCAAAATGGGTTAAGACGTCGACTTTTGAATACCCTTTCTACTTACAAAAATGTTTCCATATAAATTGTACGCGCGATAAAAGAAGGAACTTGTCTTTGTGGTGTACCCTTTGGGTGCTGTTGGTGTGCAAAAACAGCCCATTTTATCGCAATTTTGACCTTCAGCAGCCCGGGGAGGGTTAACTAATGCTGACCGGAATATTTTGTTCATGCGACTTGTAATGTCACACCAAGACCTGCAAATAGCCGATTTTTCTTGAAAACCTACAAGATGTTGTTAGAGAAATCCACAGAAAACGGGTATTTTAAGATTTTAATGGGTATCTCTCTTTAACCAGCCCCAAATGGGTTAAGACGTCAAATTTTGAATACCCTTACCACTTTCAAAAATATTTTCCGATCAATTTTGCGTCCGATAAATGAAGGCCCCTTTCTCTGTGGTATATCGTTTGGGTGCTGTTGGTGTCTAAAAACAGCCCATTTTATCACAATTTTTACGTTTAGCAGCTCGGGGAGGGTTAACTAATGCTGACCGGAATATTTTATCCATGCAACTTGTAATGTCACACCAAGACCTGAGAGTGACCAATTTTTCTTGAAAATCTACAAGACTCGTTTAGAGAAATCCACAGAAAACATGAGGTTTTGAGCTTTTTTGGGGTATTGCTGTTTAACCAGCCCAAAACGGGTTAACACTTGGTTTTCTGAACACCCTTATTACTTACAAAAATGATCCTCGGTGAATTCCACTTCCAATAAAGGAAGTTATGTTTACCACTCGGGTATCGTTTGGGTGTTGTGGGGGTCTGAAACCGGCCCATTTCATCAAAATTTCGATGTTTGGCAGCCTGTGGAGGGTTACCATATGCATCGCCAAATATGTCGTGTGTATCAAAGGTTGTGTCATAGGTAGGTCTAGTAATGATGGATGTTTAAAAAAAATCCTAAAGACGTGTTTCGAGAAAGTGCCGATAAACCCCAATTTTGGCAGTTTTTTGCCAATTCTGGCGAAATAAGGGTTAAATCGAAAATTCCGCTTCGGTACATTTTTAGATTTTGTGCCCCTCTATGCGTGTGCAAAATTTCGTGAAAATCGGTTCGAAAATGGCTTCTGAATCGTACGGACAAAATGTGTGGAAAAAAAAAAAAAAAAAAAAAAAAAACTCCCCCAAAAAAAACAAAAAAAAACTAGACTTTATGATTCTGGAGAATCATGGCTTTTCCCGATTAGATTCCATGATTTTTCTTGACCCCACAGTGTCTGATGAATTGTTTTTAACTGTCTCACTAAAGTTCCTTCATTGATGTTTTGAGAAAGATGAGTATAGTAGTCTCAAATGACTCGGTGTGGGTTTGATAAAAAAATGTTTAGGTAAAACCCATCATTAATGGTAGAATGGGTTAATATCAATATCAGTGTTTCCCTATCAGTTTTGCGTCCGGTAAAAGAAGTTACGTTTCTCTGTGGCATTTCCATTTGATGTTGTTGGTGTCCAAAAACAGACTATTTCCTCAATTTTTTTTACATTTAGCAGCCCATGAAGGGTTAACAAATGCCTACCAGAATAATTGATCCATGCAACTGGTTATATGACACCAAGACCTATCAACGGCCATTTTCTCTTGAAAACCCCACAAAATGTTTGGAGAAATCCAGGGAAAACGATTTTTTAAGCTTTTGATGGGTATCCCTGTTAAACCTCTCCAACAGGGGTTAACGCTTGGCTTTTTGAATACCTTTATTACTTACAAAAATAGTCCTCTGTGAATTCCACTTCAAACAAAGGAGATTATGTTTATCTCTCATGTATACATTAGGTGCTGTGCGTGTCTGAAAACAGTCCCATGTTAACAACATTACGATGCTTGGCAGCTTGCAGATGGTTAAAAAAATGCTCACCAGAGTATTTTGTCGATGCAACTTGTAATGTCACATAAAGACCTACGAATAGTCAATTTGTCTTGAAACCCTACAAGTTACCGTTAGGGAAATTCACAGAAAATGGGAATTTAAAGCTTTCAAGGGATATCTCTCTTTAGCCTGCCCAAAGTGGGTTAAGACGTCGACTTTTGAATACCCTTACTACTTACAAAAATGTTTCCGTATAAATTGTACGCGCGATAAAAGCAGGCACTTTTCTTTGTGGTGTACCCTTTGGGTGCTGTTGGTGTGCAAAAACAGCCCATTTTATCGCAATTTTGACCTTCAACAGCCCGGGGAGGGTTAACTAATGCTGACCGGAATATTTTGTTCATGCAACTTGTAATGTCACACCAAGACCTGCAAATAGCCGAATTTTTTCTTGAAAACCTACAAAATGTTGATAGAGAAATCCACAGAAAACGGGGATTTTAAGATTTTAATGGGTATCTCTATTTAACCAGCCCAAAATGGGTTAAGACGTCAAATTTTGAATACCCTTACCACTTTCAAAAATATTTTCCGATCAATTTTGCGTCCGATAAATGAAGGTCCCTTTCTCTCTGGAATACCGTTTGGGTGCTGTTGGCGTCTAAAAACATCCCATTTTATCACAATTTTTATGTTTAGCAGCTCGGGGAGGGTTAACTAATGCTGACCGGAATATTTTATCCATGCAACTTGTAATGTCACACCAAGACCTGAGAGTGACCAATTTTTCTTGAAAATCTACAAGACTCGTTTAGAGAAATCCACGGAAAACACAAAGTTTTGAGCATTATGGGGGTATTGCTGTTTAACCAGCTCAAAATGGGTTAACGCTTGGTTTTCTGAACACCCTTATTACTGACAAAAATGATCCACGGTGAATTCCACTCCCAATAAAGGAAGTTATGTTTATCTCTCATGTATTGTTTGGGTGCAGTGGGGGCTTGAAACCGGCCTATTTTATCAAAATTTCGATGTTTGGCAGCCTGTGGAGGGTTACCATATGCATCGCCTGATATGTCGTGTGTACCAAAGAGTGTGTCACAGACAGGTCTAGCAATGACGAATGTATAAAAAAAATCTTCAAGACATGTTTCGAGAAAGTGCCGATAAACCTCAATTTTGGCAGTTTTTTGCCAATTCTGACGAAATAAGGGTTAAATCGAAAATTCCGCTTCGGTACATTTTTAGATTTTGTGCCCCTCTATGCGTGTGCAAAATTTCGTGAAAATCGGTTCGAAAATGGCTTCTGAATCGTACGGACAAAATGTGTGGAAAAAAAAAAAAAAAACCCAAAAAAAAACCCCCAAAAAAAAACCCCCCCAAAAAAAAAAATAATAATCCGTAGAAAAACAATAGTCTTTTCCAGAGGGAAAAGCCTAAAAAAAATAATAATCCGTAGAAAAACTATAGTCTTTTCCAGAGGGAAAAGCCTAAAAAACTAGACTTTATGATTCTGGAGAATCATGGCTTTTCCCGACAAGATTCCATGATTTTTTATGATCCTGCAGTGTCTGAAGAATTGTTTGTAATTGTATCATTAAAGTATTTTTATTGATGTCTTGAGAAAAGTGGGTATAATAGTCTCAAATGACCCAGTGTGATAAAAGAACGTTTTGGCTAAATCATCATTGTTTGTGGAGAGGGTTAATATTAATATCAGCGTCTGAGAATAAGTGTCTAATGCAATTAGCCCATTGTATCTCAACTTTATCTGAAATGTCGATATTTGACGGTTTGCGGAGGGTTAATGAAGGCTTGCGAGAATAATTCTTCTCCAGGGTTTATTTGTTCTTGAAAATCTGTAAGAACCACTTGAAGATATGCACAGAAAATGTGAACTTTAAATTCTTAAGCATGTCATGTATAGTCCCTGTTTCAATTATCTCCTATTAGACCACAGTTGTTATGCATGATTATGTCATTGTAGAGCTCACCTATCACCTGTCTGTTAATAGCAGAAGTAAATTTCTCTCCAATTGTTTTTCCCCGAAGGATAAGTTTTATTTATTACAATGAAGATATCCATACATGCAACGCCAAACGTAAATAGGAAGTGTTGTTTGTACATATGTGTAGATAAAATCTACACTGGGACGGAGAAGGGGAGTATAGCCGTCTTACAAACTAGTATATATCTAGCCCCACTGCCGGGGAAATGTTGGCGCCATGCACCACTGCATTTGATAACCGCCTTACTGAGTAGTAAATATACCTGCCCCCCTTCCCATGTTGGGGACCCCCACCTTTTATTGTAGGGTTCCTTAGACACAACATAGCGTCAGTAAGATGGATATATACTGCCACGTCGCCACCCTGTGGCGGAGGCGGGGCAGTGTATAGCCGTTTTACAGACCTGTATATACCTGCACCCACTGTCGGGGAAATGCTATAGCGTCAACACTATTTGATATTATAAGTAACTGATCCCATTGTAGCTAACGTTATTTACTGCTTTCTTATCATGCAGTGGCGGGGTGCCGTGGCATTGTGGTAGCCGGTTCTCGTCAGATCACCGAAGTTAAGCAATGTTGAGCCTGGTTAATCATTGGATGGGTGGCCGTCTGAGCGATCAATTCAGACTCCCATGCTGTGTCCTTGGGCAAGGCACTTAACTCTGATTGTCCATATGGGGGCACGATGCCGCCATGTACTAAGGCATACTGCACGTCAACGGTACGCATGTCTTCAACCAATCTAACCCTGCCTGTGCTGCAGTTCGGAGTTACGATGTTGCGAAGCTGGCAGCTGCTCGACGTTGCTCGGTGAATCTCTCCAGGTACTGTGGCTTCCTCCACCCGTAGAACTGTCACGGTCATGATTAACCATTGTGCATAAGTATATGCCCTTAAACACCAATAAATAAATAATAAATGATATCATGCAGGGCAGTGTGGAATACGAGGTGAGGCGTACCTTTCAATGTGTGTTTGGTTGGATAAAGAGGCAGGGAGGAGGTAGTAACCTTGGTAATTTTGCTTGGATAAATCGACCGCTGGCGTGGGACACCGTGGAATTGACCGATGAAGCGGGACACAGTGAGAGTAGAACTTATTGGCGGTTATTCTTGATAATAAATAAATATGCACTTACTTTTGAGTTCATACAGGGTGAGTATAGTAGTCTCAAATCAGAATGGCCAATATTTGTCTTGAAAACCTACGAGAGGCTTTTAGAGAAATCCTCGGAAAATATGAATTTTTAACCTTTTGAGGGGTATCACTCTGCAACCAGCCCTAAACGGATTAATGCTTGGTTTTGTGAATACCTTCATTACTTACAAAAATGATCCTCAGTGAATTTCACGCCCAATGAGGAAGGTTATGTTTATCACGCAGGTGCACATTGGGTGTTATGGGTGCCCCAAAACAGCCCATTTTCTCAAAATGTCTATACTTTGCAGTCTCTGGAGGGTTAATATTTACTTACCGGAATATTTTGTCCATGCAACTTGTAATGTCACTCAAAGACCTGCAAATGCTCAATTTTTCTTGAAAACGTGCTAGATTTTTTGGAGAAATCCACAGAAAACGGGAATTTGAAGCTTTTGAGAGGTATATCTCCTTAACCAGTCGACAATGGGTTAAGACCTTGATTTTAGAATATCCTTACTACTTACAAAAAATGTTTCTCTATCAGATTTGCGTCCAGTAAAAGAAGTTACGTTTCTCTGTGGCATTTCCATTTGATGTTGTTAGTGTCCAAAAACAGACTATTTATTCAAAATTTTTGACATTTAGCAGCCCATGGAGGGTTAACAAATACCTACCAGAATAATTTATCCATGCAACTGGTAATGTGATACCAAGACCTATCAACGGTCATTTTCTCTTGAAAACCCCACAAAATGTTTGTAGAAATCCAGGGAAAACGATTTTTTAAGCTTTTGATGGGTATCCCTGTTAACCTCTCCAACAGGGGTTAACGCTTGGCTTTTTGAATACCTTTATTACTTACAAAAATGGTCCTCTGTGAATTCCACTTCAAACAAAGGAGATTATGTTTATCTCTCATGTATACATTAGGTGCTGTGCGTGTCTGAAAACAGTCCCATGTTAACAACATTACGATGCTTGGCAGCTTGTAGATGGTTACAAAACGCTCACCGGAGTATTTTGTCCATGCAACTTGTAATGTCACATAAAGACCTACGAATAGTCAATTTGTCTTGAAACCCTACAAGTTACCATTGGGGAAATTCACAGAAAATGGGAATTTAAAGCTTTCAAGGGATATCTCTCTTTAGCACGCCCAAAATGGGTTAAGACGTCGACTTTTGAATACCCTTACTACTTACAAAAATGTTTCCGTATAAATTGTACGCACGATAAAAGAAGGCACTTTTCTTTGGGCTGTACCCTTTGGGTGCTGTTGGTGTGCAAAAACAGCCCATTTTTTCGCAATTTTGACCTTCAGCAGCCCGGGGAGGGTTAACTAATGCTGACCGGAATATTTTGTTCATGCGACTTGTAATGTCACACCAAGACCTGCAAATAGCCGATTTTTCTTGAAAACCTACAAGATGTTGTGAGAGAAATCCACAGAAAACAGATTTTTTAAGATTTTAATGGGTATCTCTCTTTAACCAGCCCAAAATGGGTTAAGACGTCAAATTTTGAATACCCTTACCACTTTCAAAAATATTTTCCGATCAATTTTGCGTCCGATAAATGAAGGCCCCTTTCTCTGTGGTATATCGTTTGGGTGCTGTTGGTGTCTAAAAACAGCCCATTTTATCACAATTTTTACGTTTAGCAGCTCGGGGAGGGTTAACTAATGCTGACCGGAATATCTTATCCATGCAACTTGTAATGTCACACCAAGACCTGAGAGTGACCAATTTTTCTTGAAAATCTACAAGACTCGTTTAGAGAAATCCACGGAAAACATGAAGTTTGGAGCTTTTTTGAGGTATTGCTGTTTAACCAGCCCAAAACGGGTTAACACTTGGTTTTCTGAACACCCTTATTACTTACAAAAATGATCCTCGGTGAATTCCACTTCCAATAAAGGAAGTTATGTTTACCTCTCGGGTATCGTTTGGGTGCTGTGGGGGTCTGAAAACGGCCCATTTCATCAAAATTTCGATGTTTGGAAGCCTGTGGAGGGTTACCATATGCATCGCCTAATATGTCGTGTGTATCAAAGGTTGTGTCATAGGCAGGTCTAGTAATTATGAATATTTAAAAAAAATCCTAAAGACGTGTTTCGAGAAAGTGCCGATAAACCCAATTTTGGCAGTTTTTTGCCAATTCTGGCGAAATAAGGGTTAAATCGAAAATTCCGCTTCGGTACATTTTTAGATTTTTTGCCACTCTATGCGTGTGCCAAATTGTGTGAAAATCGGTTTGAAAATGGCTTCTGAATCGTACGGACAAAAATGTGTGGGAAAAAAAAAAAAAAAAAAAAAACCCAAAAAAAAAATAATAATAATAATCCGTAGAAAAACAATAGTCTTTTCCAGAGGGAAAAGCCTAATAATCCGTAGAAAAACAATAGTCTTTTCCAGAGGGAAAAGCCTAATGAGTAATAGTAATACAAGAGAACACAGTCAAACACTCAAATGTTATTTGGGGGCAAAGAAGCCTGTTAACTCAGCCACAAGTATTAATGTATAGACAGTCTGTATTATTTAGAGTGTGTTTTCAAGTTAAGTCATAGCTCCCCAAGGCAGCCATGACGTAATTTGATTTTTTTTAAACATAATTTATTTCGAAATCAAAATGGTTTGGTAAACAGGCTAAGCCTATTTGAATACCTCACCGTTACATGGAAGGACTTACAATCATGGTGCTTGAACGAGTGCATTTTGCAGAGCGAATTGTCTTCTGTGATTACTTAATGTATGATGTACTTGTGACTGTATAAACTTATATCTTTACCATGGACTAATTGTTAACTGAATTGGCTGAAAATTTTCTCAATTTTATAACATGTAGGACAATGTTATTCCAAGACTTGAAAAAACATTGAAGTTTTATTTCAATGTTAATGCATTAACTGGTTGAGTGCTAGAAGCCACTATCAGGGCTTTCAAAAATGAGGATACCAGAACAAAAGCCATCTCTTTCCTTGCTTTTATTTCATATTCATTCAAACACAAACAATATTTTGTTTATATAAATTTGTTTTATTACAAATTATTGGAGAGTGCCTCTGGGCACTCCCCAATAATTTCTAATAAAACAAATTTTGAATAACAAATTCAGGCCACCCCAAATAATCTAGCCCTAAATTAGTTAATGTATAGGTTGTTTGGATTACTGCTCAAGATTTTGAATTGAATTAGTTAAAGTTGTTTTGACTACTTCAATAGGCCATTACTTCAATAGATATCACAATCAATTGATGTTTGGATTACTTGTTTGGATTATACAATATAATTATAACATATAAAAATCATAGTTCAATAACACAAAAATTACACAAACATATACAATGTATTGTTCTAATTGTTATAAAAGAAAATTGTAGAATATTTAAAAAAATCATAGTTCAAAAGTTTAAAATAGTTGTATTGTTATAACATAAGCACATTACATGTACCTTTCATTTAAAACTGACACCATTATTGCTGATTGCTGTTATGTCACATTTGTGCTAACATAGATTAATCAGCTTAACTGACTGTGCTGGAACTTTTTCTGGGTCACCACCGTGATTACTTAACCAAAAAACAAATCAGATATAAACTTAATTACAATCTTTTCTCTCTCTCTGTTAACGGATCATTCAACTGAATTTGTTATGTTGTAGGGCTATGCAATTGAACTAATGACTGATTGAAAGGATTAATTAAAGTACACTGAGATTGAATTAACCACTAATTGCACAAGGTGTGAAATAACATTTGGGTGGTGCGACAAAGCAACAGAAGCTTTTATCATCCAAACAAACATCTGTTTTAACACCTCTGCATTTGACCGCAGGCACTCGGCACAAGCTGTAAGATCGAAAGAAAAATGATATTTGATAACATTTTTGAATCGATGCTGACATGCCCCTATAATGGTATATAAATATTAACAAGTACCTAACTCGTTTTTCGAAAATGATAGCACTCATCTTCATTATAACCCACTCAAATTTGATTCACATAACATATCCAGCCGTACCCGGTGTCAGTGGAAAGGGGAATGAAGAAGCTTTACAGTAGTGTATTAGATGTTTTGGGGTTGTTCATAATGTTCTCAATGTTTAGATGAAAAGATTGACGATGGATAGGACACGTTGAGATGAAATGAGCTGCATCCTCATAATCGTTTCCACAAGAACATTTAGGGTCGTTTGTTAAGAAGCGTTTGAATTTATGAGTATTCAAGTCACTGCCTCCGTAGCTTAAAATATAAACTGTCCAGATCAGCTTTGGAAACTCTGTATACTCATTTCATACTCCCACTTTTTTTCTACGCCGATGTTATTTGGGATAACTGTCCAAAAGGTAAACTAGATGAACTCGAAGTTTTACAACTAGACGCCCTTCGAACAATATGCGGTATTCCCAGGGGCACAAGTCACGAGCGTATATATCTCGAAACTGGTTTTATTACATTACAAGAGTGCAGAAAAAGACACAAAATAGTTACTATGTTTAACATTATGTTTGGTAATGCACCTCATTATCTCACTGCAATGATTCCCCCCAAGTTTTGGAATATACAAATTATCCACTTCGTTCCTCAAACAACCTACTCGAAATACAATGTCGTACTAAACTGTTTTATGACTCTTTTTATGGATATAAATATGAGAAGTTGTGGATCTGTACAGGTACTGAAAAACATTCTTAGAAGAAATGACCCTATCATTCCAGGGTATTATAATGCTTGCGGGAGAAGAGTCCAGATACTGCACTGCAAATTAAGATTAAGATGTAGCAACTTAAATGGTCACATGTATGAACGATTTCTGTGCGATGATCCGAAATGCTCTTGTAATCACAAATACAAGGACTCTGAACATTACTTTCTTCTTTGTCCAATCTATAATACCCACAGAGAAATTATGTTTCAAAGTATAGGTTGCACCATTGAAGAAATTAACATTATCTTATCCAGAAATGAAACGGAAACAGATTCAGAAAATATTTGCATATTTGGAGCCGTGAATAACTATATCGAACAAACGATGAGATTCCAATGATTACCCGAGAAGTAGAATAACTTACCTCAATCAGTCATTACATCCCATTATAAGATTGAAGAGTCCTATCAAGACTTATGACACAAGTTAGTTTGACAGAAGCTATGATTGATGGTTGAATGTGTCCAGAATAAACTTCACAACTCGGCACTTGTTTACGCACCATTGTTGTTAAAATAAAAATGTATATTTTATGTATCGGTGAGGTATATACATAGGCATCTGCCTGTTTACCAAACCATTTCATGATGAATAAAATATTGTTTATAAAAAGTCACTGCAGCTCATTGTAAGTTTGCTATGAAGTATTTGACCTCGTCTGCAGCCAGCACAGCAATACTCTGGAACCACCCTGTCATTTCTTTGAAGGGAACTTTTCAGAGACGCTAGAGAATCAGGACTTACTTAATAATAAACTCCAAAATAGTAAGCTGAATTTACCATGTCGGCATCTGTAGAGTAAAAATATACACTAGCATTAATATAGGCAGTCTGTATTATTCAGAGTGTGTTTTCAAGTTAAGTCATGACTCCCCCAGACAGCCACGACTTAACCTGATAACAAACTCCGAAATAGCACAGCTAAATTTACCGTGTTGGCATCTTTTGAGTAATAATTTACACTTGCATTAAAATAGACAGTAGATGTTGATAACATTTAGTAAGAACTCAGTTTATTTAAAGCTGGTCTTCCAGGTGGTCCACTAACTGCGCACATTGCTGCAGATATTCTGATGTACTGATTTCATGTTGTTCATATAAATCACAAAACTGCATTAATTTTTTGTTTCACATGCATGCTTTTTTCTGGTTTTGATATTGTTTTTTTCTGTGACACTAAACAGACTTGAAGAGGAAGCAGTTCCAATTCTTGGTGAAGCAGATTAGAAAGTTTGTACACGTTCAGGGAGTTTGTTTTGGCTTGGGTATTGATGGAATGGTGCCAGTCCTTCGCATCATTATTAGTACACACAGGGTGTTTGAAGGTTGACAAGACAAAGAAGGACACTTTTCTGAACATACCGAAGTTTTTCAATGTGGCGAACCAGCTTTTGGAGATGTTCAGAAGATTGTGATTGTGGACATCTGGTTTTCAGGAACGTAAAGGCATCCAAAATGAGATTATGTTGTAAATGCGGCAGAGCTATCAACTGGTGCGCACCAACAGGCAATTGATGAACATATACAGACTGCATTCCGAGTTCTTTAACTCTTCTGTACACTGCCAGGCCTCAGTTAATAGAAACTTCAGGCAATACCTCATGTATTGCAGGAGATATGGACAATTGCCCCCGGATGTTTGCCCTGATAGCCGAACAGACATTTGTCCTGGACGGACAAATTCCCTGCGCACATTTGCCCTGATTGCTGAAATTAAATTAGGACATTTGCCCTGGTAAAACAGTGCCTGCTATGGCATACTTACATTACCGGCGGCTTTCATGTTGAAACAAACAGTTTCACCATGTGGGGGCCTAGTAATGCATAACTACTGAGATGTCTTCATAATTGGCTTCTCTATGGCAGCTTTCATAAGCGATCACTGGTAAGATTTGTTCCGATAAGATAGTGAAGCCTACTAAAGTATACTCACATTACCAGCATCTTTCATGTCAAGTAAACAGTTTCACAATGCCTACAGTTTCCTTGTGAGCCAGATGAGTGGTTCTTGGACAGTACCTTTGGTATCCAAGCAGTTGTTTGTAATCCATGCGAAGAAGGACAATGTTTCTTTAACATGTGTATGCCTTTCTTCTCCCTCTAAGCAAGAATCTTCATATGAAGAGCTTCTTGCTGCTGTGTTAAATAAGTGCCAGATGTTTGGACTATATCCAAACCCGTATACAGTTCTATGTGACAGCTATTCATAATGCTGGCAGAATGATGTCTATGCATATTCAGGGTTGTTTTTATCATCTTACTCAGAGTACTCATATACATGGCGACGCGTTCAGGACTGTCAACTTGGTTTCAAAATTGTGCACTCAGATCGCTTGTGGTGGCAAGGGAATTGAAGAATTTCTCGACGATGCAGGACACTGCATAAGATTGTAAATGTATATTTATGTATTCTCAGATATGTGTACTTAGATAATTGGCGGCATGACGTATTTACTCCAATAAATTATTAAAATATCAGCATCTTCTTTATTTTTATCCAGGGTAAATGTTCATTTTCAATCGATAAAGCTAATCGGGGCAAAAGTTCTACACTGATTTTTAGCTCACCTGGCCTAAAAGGCCATGTGAGCTTTTCTCATCACTTGGTGTCCGTCGTCTGTCATCCGTTGACCATTGTCCGGCGTCCGTAAACTTTTCACATTTTCATTTCCTTCTCTGTAAGCGCTAAACTGATGTGAACCAAACTTGGCAGGATTGGTTTGTGGGAGGTCCTCTACAAACGAATTTCATTTTGTTCCCGTCGGATGAAAAACCATGGCTTCCAAAGGCATTCTTTGATTCTGGTTGGTGGATTTTCAAAAAAACTTCTCCTCTGAAATTGCCAAGCCAAATATTTTGAAACTTCACATAAATGATCACTGGGACCCCCTCTATCAACGATCCTCATTTAATGTTGATTGGGTCACAAACATGGCTACAATTGTGTCTTATAGTTACTGTAGAAACCCTATGGGAAATCACATTTTAATCTTCTTCTCTGGAAAAACTGAGGCAACGTGAAAACAAACCTGGCAGGAATAGTCTATGGGAGGTCCTCTATAAAGGGTCCTCATTTTGTTTCGGTGGGTTGAAAAATAGGGCCGCCAGAGGAATTCTTTGATTCTGATTGGTAGATTTTCAAAAATCTTCTCCTCTGAAACTGCCAGGCTAAATGTTTTGAAACTTCACATAAATGATGACTGGGACCCCCTCTACCAATGGTCCTCAATTAATGTTGATTGGGTGACAAACATGGTCGCAATTGCGGCTTATAGTTACTGTAGAAACCCTTTGGGAAATCACATTTTCCTCTTCTCTGGAAAAACTGAGTGACATGAAAACAAATCTGGCAGGGATAGTCTGTGGGAGGTCCTCTACAAACGATCCTCATTTTGTTCATGTGGGTTGAAAAACATGGCTGCCAGAGGCATTCTTTGATTCTGATTGGTAGATTTTCAAAAATCTTCTCCTCTGAAACTGCCAGGCGAAATGTTTTGATATTTGACATAAATGATGACTGGGACCCCCTCTACCAACAATCCTCATTTAATGTTGATCGGGTTTCAAACATGGCAACAATTGCAACTTATAGTTGCTATAGAAACCCTATGGGAAATCACATTTTCATCTTCTTCTCCGGAACTACTCAACCGACAGGAACCAAACCTGGCAGGGATGGCCTATGGGAGGTCCTCTACAAATGTTCCTCACTTTGTTCCCGTGGGTTGAAAAACATGGCCCTCAGAGGCATTCTTTGATTCTGATTGGTAGATTTTCAAAAGTCTTCTCCTCTGAAACTGCCAGGCCAAATGTTTTGATACTTCACATAAGTGATGACTGGGACCATCTCTACCAATGATCCTCATTTAATGTTGATTGGGTTGTAAACAGGGCCACAATTGTGGCTTATAGTTACTATAGAAACACTATGGGAAATCACATTTTCATCTTCTCTGAAACTACTTAGCCGACATGAGCCAAACTTCACAGAAATGGTCTATGAGAGGATGGAAATATGTGCCCAGTAGAGGCTATATTCTAATGCTTAACCCAGTGCCTCTCCTGTCTGCATGAAGATCGGTACTGTCAGCAAAATACTTGTTTTTAACGCACCGAAGAGAGCTCAACTTATCACTTGCCGTCCGTCGTCGTCCGTCGTTGTGAACATTTTTCAAACGACTTCTTCTCTGAAACTACTGGGCCGATATTCACGAAACTTCATGTAGATGTTCATTACTGTATGGCAATTCAGGTTTGTTCAAATGAAATGGCTACGTCCCTTGGGGGCTCTGTATGGGGCATAACTCTGATAGCACTGTATGAATTATAGAAAAATTATTAAAAAATCTTCTTCTCCAGAACCAGTGGGCAGAATCTTTTAATACTTGGTATGCAGCATCTTGGTATGGGTCTGATTCAAGTTTGTTCAAATAGGCCCCCTGGATTCATATTTGAGCTCACAAAAGAAGCCCAAATTCGAACTTAGTGCATTTCAGGCAAATTTCTTAAAAAATCTTCTTCTCCAGATTCAGCAGGCAGAATCTTTTGATATTTGGTATGCAACATTATGGGGTGGATCTGATTCAAGTTTGTTCAAATCGGCCCCCTGAATTCACATTTGGGCTCAGTATAGAAGCCTGAATTCGAATTTAGTGCATTTCAGGCAAATTTCTTGAAAAATCTTCTTCTCCAGATCCAGCTGGCAGAATCTTTTGATATTTGGTATGCAGCATTGTGGGGTGGATCTGATTCAAGTTTGTTCAAATCGGCCCCTGGATTCATATTTGGGCTCACAATAAAAGCTCGAATTTGAACTTAGTGCATTTGATATTTGGTATGCAACATTGTGGGGGTGGATCTGATTCGAGTTTGTTCAAATCGGCCCCCTGGATTCACATTTGGGCTCAGTATAGAAGCCCGAATTATAACTTAGTTCAGAATGAGGAATTTTCTTTAAAAATCTTCTTCTTCAGATCCAGCTGTCAGAATGTTTTGATATTTGGTATGCAGCATCCTTAGAGGGGTGAGATTCAAGTTTGTTCAAGCCATGTCCCTAGATCCATGTTTTGATATTTGGTATGCAGCATCTTTAGGGGGGGATTCAAGTTTGTTCAAGCCATGTCTTTAGGTCCATATTTGGGCTCACTGTGGGAGCTTGAATTGTAACTTAGTTCGAAATGAGGAATTTTCTTAAAAAAATCTTCTTCAGATCCAGCAGTCGGGATGTTTTGATATGTGGTGTTTAGCTTCCTTAGCGGGGTGAGATTCAAGTTTGTTAAAGCCAAGTCCCTGGGTCCATATTTGGGCTCCCTGTGGGTGCCCGAATTATAACTTAGTCAATATGAGGAATTTTTAGCTTACCGAAGGGAGCTCAACTTATCACTTACCGTATGTCGTCGACCGTCGTCGTGAACATTTTTCAAACGACTTCTCTGCAACCACTGGTCCGATTTTCACGAACCTTTATGTGGATGTTCATTACTATATGGCAATTCATGTTTGTTCAAATGAAATGGCCATGTCCCTTGGGGGCTCCATATGGGGCATATCTCTGATAGCACTATTTGAATTATAGAAAAATTATTAAAAAATCTTCTTCTCCAGGACCAGTTGGCAGAATCTTTTGATACTTGGTATGCAGCATCTTGGTGTGGGTCTGATTCAAGTTTGTTCAAATCGAGTCCCTCAACCAATATTGGGGCTCACTATTGGCGCGTGAATTTTTATTTAGTGCAATTAAAGAAATATTCTTTAAAGATCTTCTTCTCCAGAACCAATGGGCAGAATCTTTTGATATTTGGTATGCAGCATCTTGGTATGGGTCTGATTCAATATTGGGGCTCCCTATAGGGGCATGAATTTTTCCTTAGTGCACTTTAAGGAAAAATCTTCTTCTCCAGAACCAGTGGGCAAAATCTTTTGATATTTGGTATATAGCATCTTGGTATGGGTCTGATTCAAGTTTGTTCAAATTGAATCCCTTGTTCAATATTAGGGATCACTTTGGGGTGTGAATTTTTACTTAGTGCAATTTAAGAAAAAAATCTTTAACAATCTTCTTCACCAGAACCTGTGGGCAGAATCTTTAGATATTTGGTATGCAGAATCTTGGTATGGGTTGGATTCACGTTTGTTCAAATTGAGTCTTTTGATCAATATTGGGGCTCACTATGGGGCGTGAATGTTTACTTTGTGCAATTCAAGGAAAATTCTTTAAAAATCTTCGCCAGAGCCATCATTCAGAATCTTTTGATATTTGATCAGCAGCATTGTCCCATTCAGACCTGTTGATGTTTTAGCTCCACAGAGAGTATAGATTTACTCTGTAGAACCTTAAGAATAGCTTTTGATAAAATTTGTGTCTTAACAGTATGGAACATACAGTGAGTGCCTAAAGCCCCCTGGGGCCTCTTGTTTGAGAATCTGGTAAGGGTTGGTTCAGTTTTCTCCACTGAGAACTGGGAAAAAAACCCAAAATATTCTGTATACAGTACAAGTCAAAATAAGCTGTAGCATAACTGCAATAAACTAAGTAAACTGCTGCTCCTGCCCTGACAAGATCAGAATCTGACATTTTCTGGAAAGCTATCAGTGAGAGCTTTCCAGAAAATGATGTCAGCTTTTGATCTTATCAGTGTAGGAAGAGAAAAAGATACATAGTTTATAGGATTATCCTACAACTTATTTTGACTTAACTGTAAACTATTGCAACTGTACATGGATGCTGATATATGCTCATTACTCCCATGTTACTTATCAGAAAATCTTGATTGTTGACAGGTGTTTGGAAAAACAGGAGAAGTTTTTGCTAACATTCTCTTGCAATCATGTCAGCTTAGATGACAGTAATTATTGTAGATCTTTTAAGATTTGACAAAAATTGGAGTAATGTGTTTCCTGTAACCCTTTTACCTATCCAAAGCTATTTTGAAAAGAGAATACTGTCTGAAAAAAGTTGTAATTTTTCAAAAATATTTAGCCTTCTTTTACTGATTTTTTTGTTGAAAACAGAATTCATAAATGTGTGCATTTTCAAGAAAATCTTCTTTGAAACTATAAAGCCAAATGGTTTGAAAACTTAGTGTGACTGATGACTGTGAGACTTGAATCCCGGACATTTGCCCCGAGGATATTTGCCCCGCATCACTTTTTAAAGAAAACGGACATTTGCCCCGATCAGCTAATTACATAGTGGACATTTGCCCCGATCAGCTAATTACATAGTGGACATTTGCCCCGCTATAAAAATTCTCTCCTGGACATTTGCCCCGATAAAATTTTGTCGTTTAGAAAGTAAAATTAATTTTTTCCCCCAGATTTCCCCCCAGATTTCTGGACGATTCGGACCATGCTTATGGACGATATGGCAATAGAAAAACAACGCTTAAGGAGATTAAACTGACTTTTATTCAAGCCAAAATTTTACAACAACAAAAAAAACAAAGTGAAGCACATATATAAATAGCACAATTCATTGAAACAGCCTACACGCGAATCCTCAAGTCAAGATTAATTTTGAGAAACTGCCTGTTCAAAAATATTTTGAGGGTTTATTGTATAACCACTTTCCAGACATTTGTCAGACGAATGTTTGGATAGTGGTTATACAATTTATTTATGTTATTTAAAAGTAACATATAATAACATTTAAATATCTATCAGAATGTACCGTAACATTTAAGCACAATATTCTAGTAACATGGTCCGAAAACAGAACATTTCAAAGAATTCATTCAACATTCAACATTTCAGTTAACAAATATTAGAATCTAATGCAATGGCCAATGTCTTTTAGAAAGGCGCGGGTGTCTTTCTCACCAGTTGAAATTTGTGTACATAGTGTCTTAAGTTTTTTTTGCAACTTCAAAGTCTCTCGTCGAACTCGTTTTGTCGGTGGCTCTAGAACTGTGATTCTACGAATATCAGTCAGTGCAGATAGATGATCCTTTTGAATGCATGATATGGAGTGCCATACACCTGGGTTGTCATGTCCCACAAGATGACTGTATCCATTGTTCCACGATTCACACTCATTGTTCGTTCTTGAACGGTTGTTCATTGTGGCTTCATGAACACTCCAAATGGTTGGGGGGAAGCGTGGGTTGTTGGAAGATTTCAGCGTCAATTTACCATCCTTCATGCTGACTTTTGTTGGCCCACTGACATATGTGTTGTCGAAATAGTCAATAACCTCATGAAGACAATCATGTGCACTAAATCTTACTATGGCCATACCCTCTTTGAGCTTGTCGACAGGAAGAAATGCTAGTCCATCTAGCATTCCAACTGAATGTTTAACAGCATCGTTGTCTTTGTATTCAACACTGAGTCCACAACTCTGAATTTTTCTCCATGTATTTTGGCACAGGTGATAAAAACATCCCTGAATGCGAACTGAAAGACCGAACATTGTCCGTATGGAGTTGTGAATAGCTGTTTCATAATCACAGCTGATAGTCGATGGATTCGGATAAAGATCTAATGACTGACACTCATTCATTATTGCAGCAAACATCTCGTCGTAGCAAATTTGCTCTTTTGATGGAAGGAATGCATAAACACATGTGACTGTCGATCCATCCTTCTTTGCACGTATGACAAACAACTGTTGGAAAACTTTTGGGGCTGCACCAAACGTTCCATCCAGGAACCACTCATCTGAATCACACAAAAATGTAAGACTATCAATTGTACCAAAAACTTTTGTTATTAGATCCATCATCTTTGTAATTGTCATAGAAAAGAAAAGGAAGATTGTCGACACCACCAGTTGTTGTGTACTCTTCGGGGATGCATTGGAGGTCGGCGAGTTGTTTTGGCTCTTTGGGAGCTGTGCCCCTTTTGTACCTTCTAACAGCACGTTTCACAGTCTCTGTTGACCCGGCAGCTACTCGAACATCAACAGGGTACTCGGATAATTTGTCCTTCACTATTTGAACAGTCTTTCCACGATTGCAAGATACTGAATCTTTTATTGATTGGCGAGCTTTCAATGCTTCAATGGCTGTTTGATCTTGGGAATGATTATGCACGGTCGAAGTAATAACTTTCGTTTTATTCAAGTCAGTCAACAAACTACCATTGCATTTTGTTGTTCTTCGGGAAGAACATTCCCAACGAATACTGTCCTTGTTTGTTCTTTTCAAAGTATATGAATATCCCTCTAAACACAACTTTTCACCACCACGTGTAGTACGTATAAACTCCATATTGAATGTGATATGCATTTGCCATCCATATTCCCTTTATATACAAAAAAGCAGCAAAGCAGCCGACTTTGTTTATCCAACAACTCCAACATGAGCGTCACTCATGACCACTGAATACATTTGATCAATTGTTTTCAAGTCAGTAAATACACTTATGATATTCACTGATTGTTTTCAAGTCATTAAAAACACTCATTGATATATTAACTGCTTGTTTTCATTGACAATTCATAGACAATCAATCACCACTGAATAATTTTGACTCATTGTTTTCGAGTCAGTGAAAACACTCATTGATATATTGGCTTTCGAGTCAGTGAAAACACTCATTGATATATTGGCCGCTTGTTTTCATAGACCTTGTTGACGGGAAAATACTGTACCCGGGAAAATGAGATCGGGGCAAATATCCGCCTAAGAAAAAAGAGATCGGGGCAAATATCCGCCTAAGAAAAAAGAGATCGGGGCAAATATCTGCCTAAGAAAAAAAGAGATCGGGGCAAATATCCGCTTTTGTATCGGGGCAAATGTCCGCGGGGCAAATCTCCGTATCCCGTGAACCTCTCTACCAATGATCCTCATTTTAATCTTCATCGGGTTGCAATTATGGCTGCAATTGCGGCTCATAGTTACTATAGAAACCCCATAGGAAATCCCATTTTCATCATCTTCACTGAAAGGACTGAGCCAATGTGAACCAGACTTGGCAGGCATTGTCTATGAGAGGTTCTCTACAACTGTTACTCATTTTATTCCTGTTGGGTGAAAAAACGTGGTCCCCAGATTCTGATTCTGATTGGTCAATTTTGAAAACTCTTCTTCTCTAAAACCACCAAATGTTTTGAAACTTTTCACGGTTGATAACTGGGACACCCTCCACCAATGTTCCGCATTTTAATGTTGATCGTATTGCAAACATGGCCGCAATTGCAGTTTATAGTTACTATAGAAAAACCCTATGGGAAATCACATTTTCATCTTCTCTCTGGAACTACTGAGCCGACGTAAACCAAAACTTGGCAAGAATGGTCTATATGAAACCCTCTACAAACAATCCTCTTTTTTGTTCCTGTTGGTTGCAAAAAAATATGACCACCAGAGACATTCTATGATTCTGTTTGGTGGATTCAAATGTTTTGAAACTTCACGTCATTGAAGATTGGGACACCTTCCAATGATCCTCATGTAATGTTGATGTAATGTTGCAAACATGGCCACAATTGCAGCTCATAGTTACCATGGAAAGACTATGGGAAATTTATAGTTCCAGGTGAGCGATTACAGGCTCTGTAGAGCCTCTAGTTATAAAGCTATGCACACTAAATACCTTCAGAGAAGGATCATGTTCCACTTTAAAAGTGCCATCCATAAACCAGACTTTTGAATCTCCCATGTAGTTTAACTGGAGATCAGTAGCCAAAATTTTGTGGTGCTGACCATGAACTCAAATGTCCTTTTTAACCCTTTACTCAGTGTAACAGCCAAAACGGCCAGCACTATTCACAAAAATCGTCAATTAATTTTCATTATTTTGTTCATTTTTTGTCTCAAAAACATAGGTTATGACCCCTCTTTGGAATGAGTTCATCAAAAAAATTGGTTATTCAAGAAATTTATTTGCAAGTATCGTCTGCTTTTCATGTTAGGTAAAGGGTTAAGGAAACTGTCGTTATGAATGACTCTTCAAGAATGAAGTTGAGGTACTTGGTATGCTTCGGTTGAAGCTTTTCCCTGGCTCCATTTGATTATCGGGCAAGTTGATCCTAATTTTGGCAATGTTACATCATCACTTGTATGTAGTGCTTGTCTGGCAGGCATGCCAGAAGAAATGAAGACGTCTTTTGCTGCTTCCTTGACAGTGGCTCTCACTGAACAAGTTATAGTTGCGCAAGGATCACCTGGGTAGTGTGAAGCTTACTCCCCTTTAGAAAACATTAACGCTAGGTTATTGTGACCGTTACGTAGCATTTCTTTGCTCTACCATGTGGTTGTTACATTAGTCTTTCGTTGAATTAAAGGTATAAATGAACCCCAGGGAATCAACTAAAATATCAGAAACTCCCTCTTTGATCCTGCCTTGGTGATTTGGTATGTGGTGTCCCGATCATTGATTACGGCATCGGTATTGGTTCCTCCTCAAGTGACTATTCTGTTGTTGGTACCACATTATGGAAGCCGTACGTCAAATGACGTCTCTTCTGTTGTAGCTTCTATGTTGCTGGACTTGACTGTTGACATTCTGGACAGACCCATGTTATTGGGATATCATCATGTTGTTGCTTTATCAATCTTCTGTATTCTCCTCTTACCATTCCCGAATCACAAAGCCTGTGTCTCTATTTGCTACAAGAGTCACATTCCAAGGCATCTTGGTGTCAGCATACTTGTTTATTACAGCCTGAGCATAAATGCTCTATAGGATCACCCATCTTCAACTGGCAAACTTCCACAAAATTACTTGATTTCATAGAGATGAGATGGGCTTGGGCAGGGCTGGGCTGGGCTGGTATCTTTCAAATACAACCGTCTTTAAAGGCAATTGTAAATTAGTATCAATACACATGGACAACAGCCAAAAGTACTGTTTTACTGAGTATACGGTGGAGTGTAGTACTAAGAATAATAAATATTTATATATATATTTTTAAAATTAAACAAAAAATAATACATCAAACTAGAGAATTGTAATTTGTTGGACAAATTACGGGCTTTCCCAACTTTTTAATGTGAAAAGGCAAACTGTATTGTACACAAAACTATCGATCAGTTTTGAAAACAGAAAATTTAGTGGAAATCAAAGTTTTTGTGATTCTACTAGTTTTTATGCAGCCAAAACAGATATTTGAGATACAGCAGGACACCAAAACATTTAACACAAAATTTGCTCTTCAATAATTACAGAATATTTTCATAGAAAGCAAAAGAAGCGATGTCCTTTGTGCTTTGGAAAAAATTAGTACATAAGAATTATGGGCGTACGGGCCGGGGTTTCATAAAGGACTGTGCCCCAACCCACCCCTGAGTCAGGAAGGAGCCAATTTTTCAGCGAATATGCCAGAAAATTTCTGACAATTTAGTTGTCAGAAATGACCACAAAACATTTTGTTTTTCCACACAAAATGTTGTTTTCCTATCTCATCACTTAGAAGTAGCAAATAAACTGACCATTATACTGTACAAGTTGATTCAGTGGAACCGTATCCACATTAATATTATTCATTTATAATCACACAAGTACATATAAAGAGTTCTATTACTGCATATTACGGGAGCACGGTGGCTCAGAAGGTAGAGTTGATTGTTGCAATCCAAGAAGTCCTCGGTTCGAATCCCACCTGTTGCAATCACTTTGTGTCCTTGAGCAAGACACTTCATCCCAATTTAATTTCCCACGTGGGTGGGGGGGTGGGGGGGCATGATGGCGATGTGTACTAAGAGACCCCCCTCCCTCCCTCCCATACCCACATTTAGCATTTTCTCCTGACATTCAACTTTTTCGGGCTAAAAGGGTTCATTCCCCCCCCCCCCCCCCTGAAAAATAGCCCTGTACGCCTATGCAATGAATACCTGGACTTGAATAAATACCTATATTATGGTCATGATATAGCTGTAGATGCTGAAAGTGACCTTAAATATCAATAATTAATTTATTCTCTGTCATTCTGTCTGTTTGTGAATGTGTGGGATTTGTCAACAAATGAGGGTAAGCTTACTACTCCATGATTTCACAATTTTTCCAACATATCTGTTTCAGATACAATGAAATACATGTAATATGAGTTACTGTCATGCACAAATTAGTTGTTTATTTGATTTGGTTTAAACCATCTAGAGAGCTAGTATACACAGTGATGGGTACAGTTCAAGTCAAAATGAGCTGATTAAAGGGATGTTGAACAGCTTGTTAATATTTCTTGCATTACATTACTACTTTGCTATTTATTGACAGATTGATTGATTGATTTTTTAATTTTTTAAGAAAATAACAATTATTCCGACTTTTCCCACATGGGAACTCCTAAATATGCCAAGGGTTAAACTTTTGATAATGATGTATAAAACAGACGTTGTCATGCTATGCTTGCCGCATGCAGGCATAGAAAACATTCAGCGCTCAATGAATTAGGAATGGAGTAAATTGTCACTTAAACCTACGAAATTCTGAAAAAATGAGCTTTTTCGATGGCATCTACCATTATGCATCTGAGACAGGGATTGCGTTAAACTTTACAGCAACCTTATAACAGAAAATATTCTTGGAATTGAACTGTGAATCCGAATTTCGAAAGCATTTTCGGATATTCTATTCCAAACTACCACTGCACGCTTATCAATATTCAGTGATTTTATGAAAATTAAAATTATTCCGACCATACCCATATGGGCAGTCTAGAATCTGCCAACGGTTAAACTTTTAATAATGACATATAAAACAAAAGTTGTCATACTATGACTGCTGCATACAGCCACAGAAAACGTTCAGCGCTCAATCAATTAGGAATAGAGTAAATTGTCACTTAAACTTACCAAATTCTGAAAACAAATTTTTTTGGACTGCACCTATCATTGTGCAAACAGAACGAGCATAAGGTTAAACTTTACAACCAAACTTACAACAGCAAATATGCTCGGTAGGCAATTGTAAATACGAACATGTAAATCATTTTTCGATATTCCTTTCGAAAATGGAAGACAAGTGAGCTCCAAATTAGCCAATTTTATGAAGAATTTGAGGGCACTCAAATTCAAGGCCCAAAAACTTGGTGAAGGTTAAAACTTTGAATAAAATATATAACAGCAAAATTGTTCTTGGATGAAGGCCCAATCCTCTCATGGAAAAGGTTTTGAGTCAATATGGCTCCAGTGCTGAGAAAGTGCATGAAAACGTTGGCGAAAATGACAATTATTCTGACAGTACACTTATGGGAAGGCTCAAATCCTCAAGGGTTAAACTTTTAATAATAACATATAGAACAAAATTTGTCATACTTTGACTGCTGCAAGCAGCTATAGAAAACATTCAGAGCTCAAGCAATTAAAAATGGAGTAAATCGCCACCTAAATTTTCCAAATTCTGAAAAAATTGGAATTTTTTTGGATGGTACCTACTTTTATGCAACCAAAATGGGATAAGGTTAAACTTTACAACCAAACTAACAACAGCAAATATGCTCGATAGTCAATTGTGAATACGTACATGAAAAGTGTTTGAAATTAACCCTTTCCAGAATGATAGAAAAGGCAACCAAAAATGGCTAATTTTAGCATTTTCAAACGGTACTCTTATTCTCGGACTCATTGTGCTAGAGGGTTAAATCTGAGATTAAGAAGTAAACAGTAACTTTCTTCCACAATCATTGTTGCATCTAGCCACACCAAAATAATTATTACAACTACCTTGTAATTAGAAAAATATTGATCTTGAAGTTGGCGAAAATAACAAATATTCCGACAGTACCCTTATGGGAAGTCTCAAATCTGCCAAGGGTTAAACTTTTAATAATAACATATAAAACAAAATTTGTCATACTTTGACTTCTGCAAACAGCTATAGAAAACATTCAGAGCTCAAGCAATTATAAATGGAGTAAATCGTCACCAAAACTTACCAAATTCTGAAAAATTTGGAGTTTTTTTGGACGGTACCTACTTTTATGCATCCAGAATGGGATAGGGTTAAACTTTACAACTAAACTTACAACAGCAAATATGCTTGGTAGTCAATTGTGAGTACGTACACGAAAAGTGTTTGAAATTAACCCCTTTCCAAAATGATGGAAAAAGCAACTAAAGTTGGCTAATTTTGGCATTTTCAAACGGTCTTATTCTCACCCTCATTGTGCTTGGGGTTTAAATCTGAGATTAAAAAGTAAACAGTAACTTTCTTCCGCAATCATTGTTGCATCTATCCAAACCAAAATAATTGTTACAACAACATTGTTATTAGAGAAATTTGCCCTTGAAGTTGGTCAATTTTGAAGAAAAATTCTATATTCATGTCATTTTTGGCCTGTGGGGGTTAAAGTTGAAAGATTTGAGTGGTGATTGTGGTGTATCATATTATGCTCTAAATGTGTGGAAAATTTGAGCTAAATAACTGTAAACAATTTGGAGATATTCGAAAAATGGTGAAATTTTGAAGGTTTTGGCAGAATATTTTGAAAACACGTGATTTCACAGATATGACGATACTGCATTTCACTAGATTTTATGACATTACATAAGTGTGTCAAACTTGGTCAAAATCGTACAGCTTGTTTTCAAGCAGTTCAACAGACAAAATTCAGGGAGGAAAAAAAAAATAAAAAAAAAATAAAAAAATAAAAAAAAAAAAAATAGAGAAGAAAAATTTTGAAAAAGAAGAATAACAATAGTCTTTCCCAAACTGGGTTTGAAAATAGAGAAGAAAAATTTTGAAAAAGAAGAATATCAATAGTCTTTCACAAACTGGGTTTGGGAAAGCCTAATTATTGAAGAAAAATCTGAAAATACATAGCATATTTTATGTAAGTTTGGTATGTCAGTGTATCAATATAAAATACAGATCAAGTTCAAATCGGGGTGCGGTCCAACACTTTTTGCCTGAGTTTTGCCACTTTTTCTACTTCAAAAATTCATTTTTTGGGGTTTCCTGATGATAACTTTAATTGCTGTTGGCTGATTCAAATAAAATTAGGTATATAGCAGGGACCAGCCGTGAGGGCGACTAGGGCAATTAAGTCGCCCTTCTAAGCCCAAAGTCGCCTAGAAAAATAGTCGGGGCGATTACAAGTCGCCCTCTAAAAATTGGCCAAAATGAGAAAAGGCTGAACTGAGTGATGGCCGCTGATGCGAGGTTTACATGAAAACGAGTATTTTCAAAAATCGAATGTGCTCGATGTGATAAATGGGCATTTTAATTCGTCAGATTAACGTCCATTTATTTGAAATCACACGACAAGCAATTGTCCACTGTCGCTTTCGGCGGATTTTTTTTATTTCTATTTTGTTGGGTTCCAGTCGGTGCTTCAAGTGTCGAAACGAAAATAAGTGACTTACGCGACTCAACAAAACAACCCAGTTTGAAAGTAGGTTACGTCGCTTAGGATGCCGAAAATGTATACCCAACGGACGTATTTTATAACACATTATTTTCATTTCGATTTGCTGACGACTGTTAACTGTTGGGCTGTCTATTCCCAAAAAAACACGAATGGAATTGAAACACATGAAAAAAAGCTTTAATGATGTCAAGAAAAGCTTTGTACAGGACACAAGTGTGCATGTGAACGATCTTGAAAAAGGGTCCTCCTAAACATCGGAATGACATGAAATGACGCGGAATGACACCGGAATGCCATAAAAATGATGCGGAATGACATTTCTTTTACAAAATACTCGACCCCAGAATGTATTTTGTTTATTAACTAACAAAGTACCTCCCAAGCAACCTTCTTACATCTGGTCCTGTTCACACTTTCAGACTTAGGAAATTATTAGCTTAGTAGACTTTGTTGAAAGGCAACCACAGGAGGGTGATGGGGGATTGGCACGAAGAAGAGGTGAGGGGTCATGAAGGAGAAGGTAGCAGTGGGGGATTTTCAGTCAATAATTACATTGTGATTTTTTACCCTGGCACAGATGCATCATAGACAACTGGACCTGGATTATTTGTACGTTAATGGAGGACCATAAATTGAAAATATGAAGAAGCGGCGGGGGTGGTACATGAATATTCTTAATTTTCCCCACTTGCCTATGAAGTCTCCCTACATGACTCTGCAGTCTCCCTATTTTTTCTGGAGGGAGACTTGAAGTCTCCCTAAAATTCCCCCCTAGGCTGGTCCCTGGTATATAGGTGTATCAACATAAACCACAGGTCAAGTTCAAATCGGGGTTTGGTCTAACATTGTTTGCGGGACTTATGTCCCATTTTTGACTTCGAAAAATTCAATTTTTTTCAAATACCTCAAATTGCACACTTTTGCGGGGGATGTGTGGCCGGGAGGGCCTTTTATTGTAATTACCGGTAAGTCTCTCGTCCATTAGAACTAGACCCTTGTCATAATTAAGTAATATTATTACCACTTTGGTAGGCATTCTCTAGTATATTAAAATTTAGCGGGGTGGTAAAACTCACTAATTCATGACCTTATGCAACCGGAAACGAGTGGTGGGCGTTAATGAAACCAAAATTTGTTAACAGCCTGTCACCCACTTCTGGTCATGGTAATAATAGTAATAACATGATTTTGTTGGGCATCCAGGTTTATCAACAAATTTTGAGGATTGAATAACAGGGTGGGGGTGTCCACCCCAATGGGAAAGGTTAGCCATCCCACAGCACTCTCTCCCATCGAGAAAATCAATCAATTTCACCTTGGAGATAAAATAATACAAACATCATGGAGAGTGAGATAATACTCTAGAAACTCGGTACACATGCACGATAGGAATAAACCGATGTACATATAATTACTGTGGCATAGGCAGAGTTAATTCCATTGTGACTTTCTACACAATCACTGTTCGAAACGCATCTAGTCTCTGTTGTGGGTTATATGGTACTTATAAATTTGTAACTTGTGGAAT
Organism: Pictodentalium vernedei; assembly: GCA_031216915.1. Lineage (NCBI taxonomy): Eukaryota > Metazoa > Mollusca > Scaphopoda > Dentaliida > Dentaliidae > Pictodentalium > Pictodentalium vernedei. The sequence continues at coordinate 284,066,991 of CM062289.1, read as the reverse complement.
CAGGGTATCAAAAACAGGTGTCATGGTGAATCACAATTGTATGATTACATGGTTGAGTTCAGTGTTGTAGAATCCCACTCTTAGACATTGACTCATGTTTGCCTATATATGACATGCGGTTCATGTGTGTATATTATTATATTTTCTGTTAACTTTTCCTGTTATTTGAAATAAAGATATACATTCAACACCCTTTTGAAAGCATATCTCAACCCCCCCGCCCCACCTGCCCCACACCACCTTCCCCACCACCTACCCCCTCCCCCCCCCCCCCCCAAAAAAAAAAAAATAAAAAATAAAAATAAAAAAATATTGCTATTTTATATTTTATAGCCCTGTTTGTTTCCTACACATTTTCAAGCTTGGCATTGGCATATCAATAATCTTGGTCAGTTCTATAAACATTCCGATATCACAAAGAAAAACAAAAACATCAGAACAGTAATAAATTATTATCGATCTTAATCATCTTTGGTGTGAAAACATAGTCAACCTGTGAATTAATTAGCTGGCTCAGAGAGCCATCTACATTCAGTGTCTCTCAGAGATAATTTATCGTATATATCACAAAAGGTGAGATTCCAAATGTCCATTTAAACTTATCTTGACTCATTTGGTCATCTTTGTTCTATATGACAAAAATTCTGCAAATTGAACAATAAACAAAAAAGAAAACAAAAGTTTATTTCTGAGCTACACATTTTTTTCGACTCGGTCTCGCACTCAGACAACACACCTTTTAGTCTGTCTCCTAAAAAGTGTACCCTGTACTCCGACTACAACTCCAAAATTCGATTTTTCACTACAACGTACATCTGTATTAATGACTCATATTATTCAATATTTAAACAATTTGCTTTGAGCTATATACAAAACACATTCATTGGCATCAACAAGAGTGCTTTCAAAATCAAACAGCCATGTTGCAGGATCATTCTGGTTGCCCCTCTATCCCCTCAGAGGGCATCAGTCAACTATCTCAAACTTCTTCTTTGAGACACCCTTTGTTGTTAACCACTGTGAGAAGACCTCTTGTTTCAAGGTAGCACAACACTCTTGAAGGAAGGCTATCAACCTTCACACCTTTCTATTGTCAGGTCCTTCCTCAGATGAAAACATTTTTCCAGAAGAGCAGTGGTCTGCATTTCTGCTCAAAGGAGGACCTTCTCTCTAAAATATGTATTGAAGTGGAGACTTTTTACTCCTGGTGTCATGACAAATCTGTTAGGTACAAACATCCGTCATTATCTAACATTACAGATTTCTTCTCAAACTACTCAACAATTGTTTATAATTGGCTGTAACATAAGTGCAAGCCCTACTTTGGAATTAACTCAAGCTAATAAACATTTCCAAATGAGCTGGAAATGTGGAAGAGTGCAAAAGCATGAAAAAAAGATCGAGAAGGGGTCAAGCGAGACCGGCGCTCGACATTACAGGAACTCTCTCTGCACACCTCTTGCATTTACCGAGCACATGCGCAACAACCGTGACGTCAATTCCTTTTTTTTCCGCCATTGCGCATGGTCGGAATTTTTGTGACTCGTGCTGCTCAGCTTGTTTTTCTTCGAGAACAACTTGATTATTTTGCTGCGATTATTGTTATTTGTACAAAGAGGATTGTATCCTTTACTCAAGCTCAAAATTGATTGTGTTCTCTTTTAGTATATTGCTTTTTCCGCACACAAAAACACGACCTGCGTTGATCGGTTTTTCCGTCAGTGGGAAGCTTGATTCTTTGGATTGGGGGGGGGGGGGGGGGGGGGGGATTTTTCCCACTAAAAATTCCTTTATTTACTTTTTGGTCAATGCCTACAACTATTCCTTGTCCTTCTTGTCTGCAGGTCAAACATGTATATGATGTTTACAGTACCTGTGTCACTTGAAACAACTGTTCTCAGGCCCATCCCTGTGGTGTTTGTGGGGTTTGGTCTTCCAAGTGCTGGGCTTCTGTTAACATGGTGGTTCTAACCAGAGCTAGAACCCCTCGTTCTGGGGGCAAAGGTAGCCATGCCGCTTCGGATATTTCTGACGTGGTGATTCTGTCATGCAGGATGTGGTGCAGCCTATTTCGGTAGCAAGTTCCTTCACAACTGTTGGCGGTGCTGGTTCTGGGACGCCTGAAGTGGATACTGTTTTCTCTCTTCCTTTGGCTCCTGCAGTTACCCTTGAGGGTTTTTCCGAGGTCAGCTCGGTCACTCTCTCTGATTTGCAACCTGCATCATCGGCAGTTGCTGAGGAAATTGTTCATGCTGCTCCTATCTTGCATGATAGTGCTTCTGCCATCTCTTCCTGGGATGGTATACACCTCGGGGCCCGAGGCTGTATCTGGTGTGTCACAGGGCTCCCAGTCTTCCCTGGCTTCTCAGCGAAATTGTACGGGTTTGCTGGCTGCCCCGTCTCATCTGGCTAGGCTTGCTCCTGGTTGGTTGGGATGCTTAGTTGCTTCGGTAGTGATTCCTCGTCCCTCGAGCGAATCGTTTGTTGTTCCACCTTCCCCTGCTGGTGAGGCCGACTAGCAGGATGGGGCAGGGACATTCGCATCTAGGGCCTGCTGTTTGGCAGAGGCCAGTGACGGCTCCTGTTAGCTGTCACTCTTGGGACCTTCCTCCGGTGATTTCTCACTGTGTCCCAAGTCTGACTGTCGATCGATGCTTGTCATCAGTCTCAGAGGATGGGCAGTTCGGGCCTCCTGTCGCGCAGAGGCCAATGGCAGGTTCTGGTCATTCTTGGGACAATCCTCCGGTGTCTTCTCATTGTGTCCCAGGTCCAGCTACCGGTTGACATATGCTGTCGGTCGCTCTAGAGGATTTGCAGGCAGGGCCTTCTGTTTTGCAGAGGTCAGTGAATGCCGCTGGGTGTCACTCTTGGGACTGTCCTCTGGTGTCTTCTCACCGTCTCCATACTCTGTCTGCTGATCGACGTTCGTTGTCGGTCCCTTCTGATGATTTGGGTTCTTCTAGAAGGGTCCATTGGGAAGACACTCCATCAGGCGTGGTTCCTACGACGGATTCTCAGGGTGAACTGAGGCAGGTCATTCTAACGCTCACCTGCTTGCTTTCTAGCAACCCTCAAGTTGGCTTCCCTGTGCCTCCTGAGGCACAACCTCCTTTGGTTGGTTGCAGAGATTCCTCGTCTGGCCCTTTGGATGCTGTTCAGCATTCATAAGAGGTTTCCACTGGTCAACCCGAGTTGGGTTACGTCTCTTCTGCCACAGAGGATGACAATTTGCTTGAAGGCGAGGGGCCCTCCTCGTCAGTCTTGGGGCAGGCTTTAGATTTTGTCTTTGGCTTATTGCTATAAATTCAGCCTCCAGACCAGCCATCTGTCTGCGGTCCTCTGTGGAGCGCCACAACCCTGTTGAGTCTTCTAGCTCTGGGGTTTTGTGCCCTCAGGTTGTTGAGTCCTTCCAGGGCCTGGACACCAAAATCACGATCTGATGCTTTTCTGCCTCCATCACGGTTTCATGTCTACGAATCTGTCTGTCCACCTGTCTTCGAAGGGATGACTACTGTGGATGAAGATTCTTCTTCCCTTGGGTTGACTAAGCCTAAGTTGGCAGTTCTCCTGATGTCGGTCATTGAATCTATGGTGATCTTGTCACTAAGATGCTGGGCATGTTATCTCTTGCAGACCATGTCATCGCTGCTCTGGCTGCCTATTTTTTGATGATGCTCAGGCACCTGCATGTTTTGTCACAGGCTCTTATGAACCTGACACATGGTCACGCCTGCAACACGGCTAATTTGGAGCTTGCACGCCGGGATGCAGTGTTGGATACTTCTCCATCCCTTCCTTCTGAACAGTGTGCTGTTCTGAGGTCTGCCTCTCTGGTTGGACCTCAGATGTTCCATGGTTCCGTGGGAGCTGTCCGTGGCGAGGTTCTTCGTTATTCGAAGGTCCAGCTTTTGTTACGGCAGCTGGACCAACCTGCTGCTGCGGTTGGTGGTCGTTCCAGGCCCGCCAAGCACCCAGTTGCATTGGCCACGTTGGCCACGCCTTCAGCTCCATCCGCTCCTTCTGCTCAGAAGAAGTGCCGACGTGGCCAACCTCGCTGGCAGCCTTAGGGAGGAAAGTCTCAGGACTCAGTTGCTTCCCCAGGGGGTGGTTTCTCCTCTTGGGGTCGCCTCATCGAGGCCTCAAATGAAGGTTCTCACCTCGATTTGCATCCAGTCGGGGGAAGGCTGTCGCTGTTTTTCGACCGTTGGACAGAGATAATGTTGGCCCCTTGGGTCTTCGACGTCATCCAATCAGGTATGCGACTGTCCTTCCGTCGGCACCCTTGTTTATCTCGGGTGCCCCTCACGACTCAGGTCCCTTCTGATCCTCAGCGTCGGGACCTTCTGGTGCAGGAGATCGACAATCTTCTCTCCAAAGGGACCATCGAGGTGGTCAGGAAAACCCTTTCACCAGGGTTCTACTCTAGACTTTTCTTGGTGCCAAAGAAAAATGGCCAGTTTTGTCCTGTCATTGATGTGAGTATCCTGAACGAGTCCATCATAGTACCTCATTTCAGCATGGAGACTTTCAGGTTGGCTCAACGGTCGACTCATCAGGGCGATTTTGCAGCCAGTATTGACCTGAAGGATGCATATTTCATGTACCCATTCAGCTGATATCACGAAATACCTTCGGTTCTCGTTTTGGGATCTTGTCTTTCAGTTCAAAGCTCTCCCGGTCAGTTTGAACCTGGCTCCTTGGGCCTTCACCCGTCTGATGTCACATGTGCTCGCTTTTCACCGTACTCAGTCAGCTGTGACTTTGTCAGCCTACCTGGACGGCATCCTCCAGTGGCACCATAATGCTGCAATCCTGGAGTCTGATGTCCGACGGTTGCCTGACCTGCTGGTGACGCTGGTTTTCAGAGTCAATTGCGAGAAGTCGGATCTCCTTCCTTCTCAGCAATTTCGTCATTTGGGAATGGATTTCAACACTTTTCACAATGTGGTGTTGGTTCCCAATGCTCGGGCAGTGATCTTTTCTGCCTTGACTCGGAACCTGCTCCGATCCTCCTCGGTCTCTGCCAGGACTTTCCTTCGGATGCTGGGCCTTTGCGGTTCAGTGACAGATCTCATTCCGCTGGGTCGCTTGTTTGTCCGACCTCTCCAACACTTCCTGTTGGATCATTGGCGTCCGAATGTGGATCCGCTGGACCTGGAACTTCCCATTCCCCGGTCCTTGCTTTGTCACCTCCACCCTTGGGCTGATGTTTCCTGGTTGACTCAGGGTGTTCCGTTGGATCTTACTTCAGCCGAAAGCTTCCTTACAGCATATTCTGGTGATCGGGGTTGGGGTGCGACATTGGATCCTTTTGGTCTGTCTACTCACGGCGAGTGGGACAGCGAGCAGATGGCCCTTCATATCAATCAGAAAGCGCTCCTTGCTGTTCTTTTGAGTTTTCAGCAATGGATCTCTCACCAGTTGGACCACACAGTCGTGCTTTTTTCGTATAATTCGACAGTGGTGGCCTACATACGGAATCAAGGTGGCACACATTTGATTCCCATGTATCGGCTCTCTCGGGATCTTCTGCTGTTAGCACAGGATGTAAATGCTTGGGTAGCCATTCGGTACATTCCCGGCCATCTCAACATCCTAGCAGACTCCCGTCCCGAAGGGACAGTGTCCTTCCCACCGAATGGATGCTGCATTGGTCGGTGTTTAAGACGATTTGCAAGCGGTGGGGTCGTCCTCTTGTCGACCTTTTTGCCACTCGCTGGAATCATCAGGTAGAGACCTTTGTCTCCCCTTGTCCAGATCCACTAGCCTTTGTGGTAGACGCTTTGTCTCTGGACTGGACAGGTTGGATCGGCTATGCCTTCCCTCCTGCACCAATTCTTCCTCAGGTGTTGGCGTAGATTCACGCTTGCAGTTGCAGGGTCATCCCACCCCTGTCTCCACATGGGGTGTAGATCAATCTGCTGCAGCCTCTGTTTGCAGATCAGCCAATTCGTCTACCTCTATGCCACGATCTTCATTTCTAGGATCAGCCCAGGAAGTATCACAACAACCTGGCGAGCCTGCCCCTTCACGCCTGTCTTTTATCAGGTCCTGTCTCCGACGTAGAGGTTTTTCGAGATGAGCAGTGGAGTGCATTTCTGCATCACGGCGACATTCCACTGGCATGACTTATGCAGCTAAGTGGAAAGTTTTCTGCCGCTGCTATACAGTTCAACATGTGGATTACCGTCAAGCGCTCAAATTGTGGATTTTCTGGTATACCTTTTTGACTCCAAGGGCTTCCAGCCTGTTACTATTAAGGGCTATCGGTCTATGCTGTCAGATACTTTCTCTTATGTGGGAAAGCGGTGCATCGGTCGTCATCTCTTTATCTCCAAACTGATTCGGCACTTTTCTCTGAAGAGGCCTCGAGTTTTGCGTCTTACACCCAAATGGAACTTGGCATGGCTGTTGCACTGTTTGGAATGGGCACCGTTCGAGCCTTTATCTGAGACCAATATGCATTTTCTCACATATAAGGCTGCTTTCCTACTAGCATTTGCTTCGGCCAAACGTGTCAGTGAGCTTCATGCACTTTCTGTTGATTCAGCTTTCTTCAGAAATGAGGCTAACAGTGTAACCTTCACTACCCATTGCTCTTTTCTGGTCAAGAATCAACTTTCTGATTCGGTACCTCCTCCCATCTGCATTCGGGCTCTCCCTGCTGTCAATGGCCGGAGGCCTCTTCTTTATCCTGTTTGTGCGATCAAGACTTATATTAATCGCACACAGTTCATTCTGACGGGTCGGAAGAGAATTTTTCTGTCTCTCATTCCTGGGAGGCAGTCTGTCTCTTCCCATTCTATTTCCAGATAGATCTGTCTTGCAATCGAGCTAGCTTATTCCAGTTTGTCTGCTTCGGATCTTGTTTCGAACTGGTTTAATGCTCATGAGGTTTGTGCCATTTCTACACCCTGGGCATTCTCCAATTCTGTTTTGCTCAGAGATATTATGAATGCAGCTTACTGGAGGAATGCATCTACTTTCTCCTCCTTTTATCTCCACCTCCTACAGCAGCAATCTGAGGACCTTTTTTCTTTAGGCCCTCTTGTTGCTGCTCAGGCTGTTGTGCACCCTCGTTAATATGTATTTTTGGGTTTGTGCTTCGCTCAGCCTTGCTCTTTTCAAGTGCTTCATTCTTTCTTCTTTTACAGGTTTTGCTGTCATTCTGTGCCCTCCTTGCTTTTCTTTCTGCTGAGCTTGTTGGTATTGGTTATATTTGATTCACCTCCTATTGTTTGTTCAGCCAATTGTAAACAATTGTGAGTTGGTTGAGAAGAAATTAAAATTCTTTTGTAAATTTTATTTCTTAACATACCTACCACAATTGTTTACCGGAGGCCCACCCTCCTTGGGGATATCTTTGCCTCCCCGCTAAATCACAAACTTCCCATTGGCAGAAATTGGGAATTGACGTCATGGTTGTTGCACATGCACTTGGTAAATGCAAAAGGTGTGCAGAGAGAGTACCTGTAATATCAAGTGTCGGTCTTGCTCGACTCCTTTTCGATCTTTTTTTCGTGCTATTACACTCTTCCACTTTTCCAACTCATTTGGAAAAGTTTATTAGCTTGAGTTAGTTCCGAAGTAGGGCTTGCACTTACATTACAGCCAATTGTAAACAATTGTGGTAGGTATGTTAAGAAACAAAATTTACTAAAACATTTTAATTTCTTAGTATTTCTCTTTGATGTTAAAAACCTGCAGCCTATTATGATAAAGTGATACCATTCTATGCTGTCGGATACCTATTCTCATGAAGGCCGCTTGGATATTGGCTCTGAGCAGTCTTTGTCAAAATTGCTAAAACATTTTTCTATCAAAAGACCCAGGTCCTTTAGGCTTATACATAAATGTAATCTGGCTTGGGTTGGGTTTTTGCACTCTGTAGAGCTTATGTATTTGGCATATAAAGTGTTCTCCCTTGCCTTTGCATCTCTGCTAAAAAAGTCTTTGAATTAAATGCTTTTTATAGTAATGTTGCTCCTTACTGTATTATGGGAAATATTACTCTTAGGACACAAACTGGTTTCTTCTCCAAGTATCGGACACCAGAAGAACTGCCTGCTCCTATTATTATCAATGCTGTATCTCGGGAAAATAATGCTAGACCTCTACTATGCCCAGTTAGGGCTCTCAGAACTTGTGTAAGAAGGTCCAGATTTGTAAGAAAAGAAAGGAAAAGACTCTTCCTTTCTCGAAAACCTGGCAGTCAGGATATCTCTAGTCATTCCATTCACAGATGGATTCAGTCAGCTATCTAGTTTAAACAATATTTTATTCAATAAGTGTTAATTGTTACATAATAGAGACATCAGTGTATTATCAACTCCAAAATAAATAAACTGTAAGACAATATAACACAATAAGCAGTTACCTGATACAAGGTAAGTGAGGGATTTGACAAAAAGTTTGTAGCTCATGCTGGTCATCTCACAAAACTAGTTACAGACAACTTAGGAAGGTGGTATAAAATAGTGTAATGAATGAATATACTGCCGTATTGGGCTCGTGGCTGTGTTTGTTCTTTAATGAGTATCCCGGTACCAAAACAATTCTGCACAGCTTCAGTAGCCTACGATTTTGAGTTGTGAGGTTGGAGAACCATGTCAAGAACGCATTCCACACAATACTGCATGATTTATAATCTTAATGTAATTCGTCTTACTGATATTATTCATAAATAGAGAATCTCTCATGAGTCCCCGATAAGTATGTAAAATATGAGCGGAGTCCACTAATTTCGATTCGGGACGAGCTTTAGCGAGGCCCAAATCGAATTTAGTGGACGAGGTTCATATTTTACATACTTATCGGGGACGAGTTTGAGATTCTATTTATCACATCACCGTGATTTGTTTACATTCTGACAGAATTTGGTGAGCCTCCTTAACCCAAACCCAATTGCTACAATGTTTCGGCTTCCTTTGAATGCACTCGTAACCCAATCACGTTACTGAGGGCCAGCCACTTTCTCGTTGAAATATAGACCCGGTAAGGTTTATGTACATCGGGTAACAATGACTAAAGGTTATTCATTTCTGATTTTCATGAGTTAGTAATAACAATATGAACAATATTTAATGATGATAATATTACAGCTCCATGCACATGACTTTATAAGAGACATTCGAAAAAGAAACGCTACTTTTTCTTTGGAATGTCGCGTGCTGGAGCTAGCAAAGGAAAGTTACGTCACGGTCTCAATCACTGTCTGAATCAGTGTAAACAATTATCCTTCGTCGTTTCGCCTCAGGTTTAGCCGGGCTTTTATTCTCATGGACATGGATTTTGAAATTACCACCATAAATATTCCCTGAAAACATTGTGAACATTTCGCCGGTAGTGGCCGTGTGTTTTGCACCAACAGTACGTACAAATGTGTTATTTGTGGAATTGTATCCTGAGGTTAAGCTTGTTGTTGAAGGCATTGTCGTCGGCAATGGCAGCTGAGCCTGACAGTAAGACTGGGATCGACAGTCGGATTCAACATGACATTCATTCGTACTTAAGAAATTATTAAGTTCATTGAAAGTGTTACTTAAAATACGGGAAATGTTTTTGTGCTGATTTTCATTTATGTGGCTATAATTATTGATGGAAGCAATGTTCTTACGGCAAGTTATGCCCTGTTATCTGCATTATGTGATGGGCTGGAATTTCTGATTCACTCAACTTTTGGACCAAGTGTTTTCTAGCACTGTGATTTGTGAGGCGTTTTTGAGTGGAAAATCCACCTATCGTTGCCATAAGCTTCATTATAGAGGTAAGTTTGTTTTTGCCTGTTGGCTGCCTCTTGAACCATTGATCTCCGGATTTCATGTTCAGTTGATTTGTGTGGGCTGCAATATAAAATGGATCACTTGGTTTTGAAAAACAGGAAGGTCGTAATCATGTTTATGAATATTCAACGCATAGGAAGACGCATATCAATTAAGGTGATTCGCCAGTTAATAAACTCCCGAGAAAAATCTTGTGGGTTTTAACTTTATGGCCCGTGTATAATATTCCTGTCCTGAACTTGGTTATGAGGCAGTGCTTATGTGATAAATTGGCTTCCTTAGCCTAAATTATCATTTTGGGAAATGCTAGACATTTAAGGAGGTAATTGATGTCACACAATGTTGAAATTCTTGAATCCTATATAGTCTCTACATCTGTCAATAGTTAGTTACTTTTAATATTGACAGATATGGACTGTTAATTATTATGGTCTCTAATTTCTTTTCAAATCATTTTTTCCTGTAGTTATTTACCAGCCTGCTTTCAACTGCAGGTATGTCCTAAGTCCTGTTATGACCCTCCATCCTGTTATTTATTCAATTATGTTTGGTGGATACATATTGGAAATTTAAAATAATTCTGCATGGCCAGTCGTAGCTATGATAAAAGTAGAAATTATTTTGAATTTTAAATTTTCGTTTGCTTTTTCAGCAAGAAGGTAAAATGGAACCAACTGATGAGATTGATGCAAACAGAACTGCAAATTTTTTATCAAGAGCTCTGTCAGAGAGTCGAAGGTAATAAAAAGTGCTGACCTCTTTATGAGTAATGCAGTGGAACCATGTTAACTGAATAACCACTTTGTGAGTGAATAATATTCAGTTAACAGGAATTTGATCATTTTCTTGTATTGTAGTGATAAACTATGCATTATTCTATTATATTACGTTTGGCAGGTATCATGGAGCTCTGTCAAACAAGATATAATAGATTAAATTCCTGTATTGGATGTACTGAGGCAAAATAGGTTTATAAATATAAGGAATTTGATGATAGTAATTTCTTGACATATTTCAAGACTCTTTATTCGATTAATAGGAATTTACTCGAAAACCCATATGCAATTTGCAAGTCAAATATGTACATGCCCACTTGATCAACTCCCACTTTACCAATTCCCTCTAGACCAATTCCCAAAAGATCAACTCCCATTAGACCAATTCCCTCTAGACCAACTGTTAAATTATGTATTAGAATAGATGAATACAGGATATAAAGAAAGAAGAGAAAAGGAATTATCAAGTTTTATGATGAATGAATGAAAAGTTTCTGCGTGCCGAAGGCGCACAGGGATGATGTGGAATTGAAATCCCTTGCGACTCTAATAACTTTATTTGCTTTTTTTGCTTATAAATCCACGAGAGTCGGGAGCGAAAGCCAATAATCTTATTAAGTTTGAGTGTGCAACTGGCAGTGGGGTAGTGGGTTGAGATCCCCGAGAACCTCGAGCTGGAAAATGGCGAGGAATTTGCATAATCAGGTTTTACTTTTACAAGGGACATATTTCACCACTTTTGATTTTCAGTACATTGTTATGCCCCCCGACTTAAGTCAGGTGGCATATAGTGATTGAAGTGTGCATGTGACCATCCGTCCGTGTGTGTGTGTGTGTGTGTGTGTGTGTGTGCATCCGTCCGTCCGTCCGTCCGTCCGTCCGTCCGTCCGTCCGTCCGTCCGTCCGTCAATAACTTGAAAACGGTTAGGGCCACAGTCATCAAACTTCACACAATTAAAAGGACCATGGGAGGATGCGTCACACACCATAGCCGGGTTCGTACCTTCAAGGTCAAGTTCGCATTTCAAGGTCACACTAAAAATTGGTCAATATTTGTGTGTCAGCCATAACTCAGAAATGAATCATAGTACAATTGTTAAACTTTTTACAAATGTTAATGGCAGTCAGAAGGTGTGTCGCGTATAATAGTTTCCGCCGCATCTGCAAGGTGGAGGTCACAATTGACCTTCACATGTTCAGGGTCACAAATCGTGTCTCAAGCATAACTCCAAAACTATTAGGGCTACAATCATCTAACGTTGCTCAATTATAAAGGACAACGAGTGGATGTCTCACACACCACAGCCAGGTCCGTAAGGTCAAGGTCACATTTCAAGGTCACACTGAACATGGTTAGGGCCACAGTCATCAAACTTCACACAATTATAAAGGACCATGGGTGGATGTGTCACACACCATAGCCGGGTTCGTACCTTCAAGATCAAGGTCACATTTCAAGGTCACACTAAAAATCTGTCAATATTCGTGTTTCAGCCATAACTAAGAAACGAATCATAGTACAATTGTTAAACTAAATGTTAAGGACAGTCCGAAGGTGTGTCGAGTATAATAGTTTCTGCCGCATCTGCAAGGTGAATGTCACAAGGGTGGGGGGGGGGGGGGGTGCATGTGTTACCTTAGTAACATTTTTCTTGTTTTTATAGCTATTTGTGTGTTTTTCATCGACCTTACCTTTGATGTTTATTGAGCTTGATGTCTGTTATCACAGTTTGTGAGATACCATGAAGTAGCAGGTGTGCTTGTTTTGAAAAGAAGAAAGTCTGAAGCCAGGATTCCTTTGATGGTATGTATGTTTGTCTAACTATGAGTGTTTAAGATGTTTGTCAGCCAAACAATTATCACAAGAAAAGTATAAAACTGATTCACAGAGTTAAGTTATCAAACATTCAATGATGGATAAGGAGATAAATTTTGTGACCACTGTTAAAGGTGCAAAGGCACTAATGGTTGATCATTTAAATATCTGAAGATATGAGCAGGCAAAGATGACAAAATATACTGAAGATGTGCAAATTATAAGGCATCATTATCATCTTGTAATGCCAAAGCCACAGCACAGCTTGACCAGCTGAACTCACTGTCTGGGTACCACAACCACAGGGCTGAGATTGGAAAGGTACTTGTTGAGTCTGCCATCTCAGAAATGAAGAAACATGTAATAGATGAGACCACACCAATACCTAGAATTTACGAAACAGTTGTGGGCAATGTTGCTAAACAGGCCAACTGTGATATTACTGACTTTGCAGCAGCTCAACCAACATTTGAGTCTGTTAAAAACTCTCTATATCAGCAAAGACACAAGAAGTATCCAAAATTACCGAAGGACAAACCAGAGATATGCTTTAGTGATGAATGGTTCAAAACAACAGATGGTGAAAACTTACTTTTGAATAACAATAATGACAACAGTATTCTTATTTTTGGCACTACTCAAGGACTCGAAACACTTATGTGATGCAAGTATGGTATTTGTTGCCGGAACATTCTACTCATGCCCAAGTTTTTACTACCAAGTATTCACCTTACATGCATTTGTTAATGGGCAACAGTTCCCTTTGATCTACTGTCTCTTAAATAAAAAAAACTGCTGATGTGTATAATAGGACCTTCCTGCTAATCAAAGAAGTAGCACATCAGCGGGGCTTTCAGTTCAACCCTAGTGAGATTATGTCCGAGGTTGAATCTGGACTTATTTCGTCAATTAAAGTTTGTTTCCCAGATGCAAAACACAAGGGGTATTATTACTACTATTCACAAAGTGTTTGGAGAAAAATTCAGAAGCTAGGCCTCCAATCAGCATACTCAGACAACAGTGACTTTCGTGATTCCATTATGAAGGTTCTGGCTCTCTCATTTATCCATCCAGTGTGTGCTAGACCAGCATGGGAAGGGACCAAGGAAGAACTTTCAAATTCTCAGGGCAGTGGCATTTCAGATTTCAGTGACTGTGGAAACTACATGGATATCTAGCCAGGCAACATTCCCAATAAAACTCTGGAATCATCACCATACCCCGGCCCACCGTACTAATAATAGTGTAGAGGGGTGGCACTGTAAGCTAAATCGAATAGTTGGAAAATCTCATCCAAACATATATGAACTAATTGACATTTTCAAACAAGAAACAACTGTCAACCAGGTTAAATTTGCACAATTAGAATGTGGTGCCCCTCCTCCAAAACGCAAGAGGAAATACATTTGTGTTGAAGAATGACTCAAAAGGCTAAAAACTAAATTATGTGATAGTGAAGTGTGTGTAAATGAGTTTCTTATCAACCTACTCACAATTGTTTACTTCAGGCTTGCACTACAGTGGAAGTCCCTAACTCGGATATAATACTCTCTATTTTTGTCTTTCCCAAGCAAGTTGGGAAAGAAAAGTGGTGCAAAAGCACCAATAAAAAATAAGCCAAAACTGGGTCAAGTGCAACCGGCGCAGACCCAGTACGGGACGCTCTCTCCCAAGTACAACTTCACGACTTCCGTTGCCAGTGCGCATATACCGTCTCTAAAGACTCATTCTTTTTATAATCCGCTTCGTGTCAAGATGTTTTTGCACGCTTATCAGTGTTCCACCAGCTCGATGTTTGATGATTCCTGATTCATTGTACCACAGTGTATCCTTTGTATTCTCAGGAACAGTGTTTTTAGCTCACCTGACTGAAAGTCAGGGTTAGCTATTCTGATCACTTTTCGTCCGTCGTCCGGCATCCGTCGTGAAGGTGGTGTTTGGGTTTTTCTCCCAAACCACTGGCCGCATATTAATGAAATTTCATGTGAGAAGGGGTTGTGTCTGCGGACACCGATTTTTTGTCAAATTAGGTTTCGGCTCACATTGAGCAGAGGGATGCGGCAAAAATGCTGCAATTCTTAAAAAATCTTCTTCTCAAGAACCAGCAATAGCAGAGACTTGATATTTGGTATGCAGCTTCCTTTTGAGGTGTAGACTCAAGTTTGTTCAAGAGAAGTTGGAGGGGCTATATTTGACGATGTTAAAGGAGGGGCCAAAATTTTGGCCCCGCCCCAAATTTCTATTTTCCAAACCGCGAGGCCGATTTGAACCAAATTTTACATGAGTGCTTATTGGGTCATAAGTACCTAATTTATGCCGAAATTTTTTTCCCCATAGCCCCGTGGGAACCACAGGAGCTAAAAATAGAAAAAAATGAAAACGCTCATATCTCCAAAACTACACGGCACTGAGAATTCTTATTTGTTGTGAAGCTTCCTTAGGACCAACAGAATGGAATGATCAAAAAAAATTGCCATCGGTTTTATCATGGGGTACTTTTTGGGGAGTTTGAAAAAGTGCTGAGTCAGCATTTTTTAACACTGTGGGTAATGGGAAAAACATAAGACTACTTTTCTCTGAAAGCACTGCTCCAAAAGCATTAAAATTTCACATATAACATCTTTGGAAGATTGTTTCACATGTTTATTGAAATGAATTGCCTGGGTGGATATTTGGGTTCTCTATGGGAGCCCAAATGTTTAAATTAGTGCAGTATGAGGAGTATTTTTGAAAAATCTTCTTCTTCAGATCTAGCAATAAGAATGTTTTGATATTTGGTATGCAGCATCCTTAGGGGGGTGAGATTCAAGTTTGTTGAAGCCAAATCCCTGGGTTGATATTTAGGCTGAAAATTTGGGGTCCCGTTGTGGACTTCGAAATTTTGGACCAAAATCCGAAAAAAAATTTTTTTGTTTTTTATGCGTTTCGGTCAATTTTAAGACAAAAAAAAAATTTTTTTTTTCCCCCTGAAAATTTGGGGTGCGGGTGGGACTTAGAAATTTTGGACCAAAATCGGAAAAAAATTTTTTTTGTTTTTTATGCATTTCTGTCAATTTTAAGACAAAAAAAAAATTTTGTTTTTTTTCCCCTGAAAATTTGGGGTGCGGGTGGGACTTAGAAAATTTTGGACCAAAATCGGAAAAAAATTTTTTTTGTTTTTTATGCATTTCTGTCAATTTTAAGACAAAAAAATTTTTTTTTTTTTCCCCTGAAAATTTGGGGTGCGGGTGAGACTTCGAAAATTTTGGACCAAAATCCGAAAAAAAATTTTTTTTTGTTTTTTATGCATTTCTGTCAATTTTAAGACAAAAAAAATTTTATTTTTTTTCCCCTGAAAATTTGGGGTCCGGGTGGGACTTCGAAAATTTTGGACCAAAATCCGGAAATTTTTTGTTTGTTTGTTTTTAATGCATTTCTCTCAATTTTAAGACAAAAAAAAAAAAACAAACAAATTTTCCCCTGAAAATTTGGGGTCTGGGTGGGACTTAGAAAACTTTGGCCCAAAATCCGAAATTTTTTTTTTTTTTTTTTTCTGCGTTTTGGTCAATTTTAAGACAAAAATTTTTTTTTTTTTCACCCTGCTTTTCTTGGGAGGGGGCGTATGCAGCTTATTGAAGTCAAGTCCCTGGTTTGATATTTAGACTACCGTGTCAGGTGAGCGCCCTCAGGCCCCCTGAGGCCTCTTGTTTTATATTCTCTTTTCTATTATATGTCCATAATGTATATTTATTTGATCTCTCTCGAGTCGCGCGCGATTTTCGTGTGCCACGCGGTTCGGACTTAGATTATTTCACAATTATTGTTAATGCTTTTTTTGCAAAATTTTCTAATTGTGTTAGAGTTAGGTGTCAGCGGGGTACCACTCCTACAGTGTTTATTCTTTCTTTTGAGAGTAGTCTTCCTGTTGTGTGGTTCCCGGTCGACCGTCTGGGGTCTTTGTTTCTGTCACCTTTCTCTCTTCTTTGGGGGTGTTCTGTTTTCTGATTTCACCTTCTCTGCTCCTCTCACCTCTATCATGCCCAGGACAATTCCTTGTGGGCAATGTCTGCTGCCAACGCATGTGGACGATGTACATTCGTCGTGTTCCTCCTGTAATGGGTGTTCGGCCGAGCGGCCATGTGGTGTCTATGGAGCATGGTCTTCCACCTTCTGGGCATCAGTAAACCGTGTCGTTCGTTCTCGTGGCCGTGCCTCCCGCTCCCGCGGGAAAGGAGAACGTGGTCGTTCGGGGCTTCCCGAGCCGATTTTGTCTGGTGAGAGTTATTCCTCCTCCGTGGGGGATGTGCAGTCTTTTCCTGTGGTGGATACTGCGGGAGCCGTTGAGTGTTCTGGTGAAGAGGTGCCTGGTTCCGGGACTACGGTCCCCCTCCAGTCGACATCTGAGGCTGTCACTAGGGTTGTGACTCCTCCTTCGGAGCCGAGCCGGTGTGCTCTCTCCACTATTTCGCCAGCCTCAACGACTCTCGACGTATCTACTACTACTGCTGGTCCGTCTGCTTCGTCGTCTGTTTCAGCCGGTCTCGGCTTTTCGCTGCAGGGGACTGCAGGAATGTCCGATACTGTATACGTGGGATATCGGCCTCAGCCTTCCCTGACTTCAACTCGGCGAAGTCGGAAGAGGCTGCCGGCCGAACCCATCTCTGTGGTCTCTTCGCTGTCGAGTACCACAGTTGTGTCTTTGGATTCGGATGTTCGTAGTGGAAACACTATGAACTCCGTGGCGTTTCCGTCTACTCATTCTGGCCACACGACCAGTTTTGGGGGACCAACGCCTTTTGTGCAGCCTGGACCTTCTGCCCCGCAGAGGTCCGCGGTGACTCTCATGAGTTCTCGCCATATTGATCCTCGGGGTGCATCGTACCCCTATTCACGTCTGCCTTCAGATGTTTCGGCTGTCGCCCGTCGTCCCGCGTCGGGTGTTTTGGAGGATCGTGACCCTTCGCTGGTAAGAGGGTCAGAGGTGAAGCCACTTTGCCGGTTTGCTCCCCTGTCGAACCGGTCGGTACGGGCAGTGAGCTTAGGGAGGCCCTCTCCTTACTCACTCAGGTTCTTTCTAAGAGCCTTCCTGTTGCTTCCAGCGAGGCTAGGAGTGGTTTCCAGGTGCCTCCTATGGCGCCGCCTCACGGGATTGGAAACAGGCCGGTTTCTGATTCCTCTGGTGTTCCGACACCATGGGAGGCGTCGGCTGGTTTGCCCACGATGGGCTATGTGTCTTCCGACTCTGGGGAGGAGTCCGACATGCTTGAGGTCGAGGGCCAGCAATCTTCGGACTTGGGGGCAGCTCTTGACTTTGTGTTTGGGTTTCTGCCTGATCTCAAACCTGCTAACCAGCCGACAGTGTCAGCCTGGCCGCGATAATCGGTTGCGTGCCAACAGCCTGTGGAGCAACCTGCTTCTGGGCACCTTCGACCGTGCCAGTCGGTACAGGTGGTTGATGCTTTTTCAGCATTGGATTCCAAGCTGAATTCCAAGGCTTTGAAGACTTCATTCTTCACCAGGGTTGACACCTTTTTGCCTCCTGTGCGTTATCGTTCCTACGATTCCGCCAATCCGTCGGTCTGCCAGACTTTGACGGTTCTGGATCAGGACTCCACTTCCCTCGGGCTTTCCAAGCCCAAGTCTGCCGTCATTCCAATGACGACTCTGGAGTCCACGTTGGGCTTATCAAGAGAGATGCTTGGCATGCTTTCTCTCTCAGATCACGTCGTCTCAGCTTTGGCTGCTTATCTGCCTCCAGATAAGTTTGACGAGGTACAGGCTCCTTTGCGTGTGCTGTCCAAGGCACTTATGCACCTTACTCACACGCATGCCTGTAACACGGCTAATTTGGAATTGGTTCGAAGGGACGCTGTGCTGGACACAGGACGATCCCTTCCAGAGGAGCAGCATGCTGCTCTTCGATCTGCTTCTTTGGCAGGTCCGCAACTTTTCCATGGTTCCGTGTCGACGGTCTGGGATGACGTCCTACGTCATTCCAAAGATCAGCTGCTGTTTCGTCAGCTTGATCAGCCCTCTCGGGGAGGCAAGGGCCGTTCCAAGCCTAACAAGTACCCTTCTGCTTCCTCTGTGAAGCAAAAGGCTGGTCCTTCTGCCGCCGCCTCTACTTCTTACTCACGGGGTAAAGGTAGGGGTCGGCAGAATCGAGGGAAGTCTCAGGATTCTTCATTTAGCAGAGGAGGTGGTTTCTCCTCTCGCGGGCCTCGTCGGGGCTCGAAATGAAGGTCCTCACCTCGACGCGTCCCAGGTTGGAGGAAGGATAGCAGAGTTCGCAGACCATTGGGCCACCATCACATCCGATCTGTGGGTGTTAGATGTTGTTCGGTCCGGGCTGCGCATATCCTTCCGACGGCACCCCACTCTGTCAAGGGTGCCTCTTCCAACCACAGTTCCTTCAGACGTTTTACGTCGGGAACTTTTGTCCACAGAGATTGCCAATCTCCTGGCAAAGGGGGCGATCGAGGTCGTCAAGAACGTTCAGTCAGTGGGTTTCTATTCCCGCCTGTTCTTGGTGCCGAAGAAGGACGGCCGACTCCGACCGGTTATCGATCTGAGTATCCTGAACCAGTCTATCATTGCTCCCAAGTTCAGCATGGAGACTTTCAGGTCGGTCCGCCAATCTATTCACCAGGGAGATTTCGCAGCCAGCATCGACCTGCGAGACGCTTACTTCCAAGTTCCGATGCATCGGGCGTCACGGAAGTATCTCGGGTTCGCTTTTCTGGGGCGAGTTTACCAGTTCAAGGCCATGCCTTTCGGCCTCAACCTGGCTCCTTGGGCGTTCACCAGACTGATGTCGCATGTGATAGCGTTCCATCGCACACAGTCCAGGGTGACTACTTCGGCATATCTGGACGATATCCTCCAGAGGCATTCCAATGCTGCCTTACTGGAATCGGATGTCACCACTCTGTTGAGCTTGCTCACGTCGCTAGGATTCAGAGTCAACGGGGAGAAGTCGGACCTGGTCCCTTCTCAGTCGTTTTGTCATCTGGGGATGTCTTTCCAAACCAAATTCAATTTGGTGGCGGTTCTCCAGGCCAAGGCTGTGATTCTCTCAGCTTTTGCTCTGACTCTGTCCCAGTCCAGGTCCGCGACCGCTCGGAGTTTTCTCCGGCTGATCGGTCTCTGCGGTTCGGTGACGGATCTCATTCCTCTAGGTCGGCTGCGTGTCAGACCTCTCCAACACTTTCTGCTCAGTCGTTGGAGGCTGAATGTAGATTCTCTGGATCAGGTGCTTCCGTTTCCGGACTCTCTGTATCCTCACCTTCTTCCCTGGACAGATGTTCAGTGGATTACGCAGGGTGTTCCACTGGACTTACCCACGTCCGATCGCGTTCTGATGGCAGATGCCAGCGATCTCGGATGGGGTGCGACGTTGGATCCTCTCGGTCTTTCCCTACACGGGATGTGGGACCAGGATCAAGCAGCTCTACACATCAACCAGAAGGAGCTTCTTGCTCTTCTTCTGAGTTTCAGGCAGTGGATCCCTCACCTGTCGAATCGCCAGGTCCTTCTACTATCCGACAATTCGACAGTGGTTGCTTACATTCGGAACCAGGGCGGCACGCACTCGGTTCCGATGTACGAGTTAGCTCGGGATCTTCTACTGCTCGCTCAGGATGTTCACGCTGGAGTGGTTGTTCGTCACATTCCCGGTCGTCTGAACGTCCTAGCCGACTCCCTGTCCCGACAGGGCAGGGTTATTTCCACCGAGTGGATGCTTCACATGGCAGTGTTCCAGTCGCTTTGCGATCTCTGGGGACGTCCCCACATCGACCTCTTTGCGACTCGTTGGAACCATCAGGTGGACACTTTCGTGTCCCTGTGTCCAGATCCTCTGGCTTTTGCCGTGTACGCTCTGTCACTCGATTGGAACGGTCTAGTCGACTACGCCTTCCCGCCGGTTCCGATTCTTCCTCAGGTTCTTGCCAAAATTCGAACCTGCAGTTGTCGAATCATTCTGATCGCTCCCCTGTCGCCTCAGCGGGTGTGGATCAATCAGCTCCGCTCGCTGATGGCTGCGGTTCCGGCACGTCTCCCGCTACGTCGCGGCCTTCTTTGTCAAGGTCGCCCGAGGAGGTTTCACGTCGACCCGACTTCGTTGTGCCTTCACGCATATCTTTTGTCAGGTCCTGTCTCCTCCGTAGAGGTTTTTCGAGACGAGCAGTGGAGTGCATTTCTTCAAGGAGGCACTCCACTGGTTTAGCTTATGCAGCTAAATGGAAGGTCTTCTGTCGATGGTGTGCTGATCACTCTGTTGATTATGCCAATCCTTCGATTTCACAGATTGCGGAGTTTCTGGTATATCTGTTTGATTCTTGGGGTCTCCAGCCTGTTACCATCAAAGGTTACAGGTCTATGCTTTCAGAGACTTTTTCTTCTGTGGGGAAGCATCGTATCGGCACTAATCCTTAACTCTCCAAGCTTGTTCGGCACTTTTCTTACTCCACGATGGAATCTTTCGTGGGTGCTGCTTTGCTTGGGGGGGGGGGGGGGGGGGGCGCCGTTCGAACCTTTATCCCAGGTGGATATGCATTTTCTCACATATAAGACGGCTTTTCTGATGGCATTTGCTTCGGCCAGACGGGTTAGTGAGCTTCACGCCCTCTCGGTTGACCCGGCCTTTTTTAGGAGCTCTCCCAACAGTGTTACTTTTACCACTGATTGCTCCTTTTTGGGGTAAGAATCAGTTACCAGATACTACTCCTCCTCCTATCTGTATCAGGGCTCTTCCCTCTGTTGAGGGTACTCGCCCTTTGCTCTGTCCGGTCCGTGCTATTCGCATTTATCTTGATCGGACACGCTTCATACGGAAAGGCAGAAAACGTTTTTTTCTGTCTCTCATTCCGGGTCGACAGAAGATCTCTCCTCAATCCATTTCTCGATGGATTTGTCTTGCTATTCGTATGGCTTATAGTCGTTTAGCAGCTGGTGATTGTATTACCAATCGTATTTCTGCCCACGAGGCACTGTCTACCTCTTGGGCTTATTCTAACTCCGTCAAGTTGTCGGATGTTATGCAGGCAGCCTACTGGAGAAATGCTTCTACTTTCTCCACCTTTTATTTGCGCCAGTTGCAGGAGCAGTCGGAGGACCTTTTTGCCCTGGGTCCTCTTTCTTCTGCTCAGGTTGTTGTCTGCCATAGCCATTAGGCTTCTTGAAAGTCAGTTTCAGCCTTGTGCTGTTACTGCCCTTTTTCTGTCTGTGTGTCACACAGGCTCATATGTCTCTTTTCATTGTCCTTTACCAATGATTGCGACATTATGGTTGATAAGCCTCGGGACCTCTTCCTTCCACTTCACGGTTCCAGTGCACTGGGGTTATGTGGGGGTTGGTTATGCGATTCCCTCCAGCCTTTTGTCTATTCAGCCTGAAGTAAACAATTGTGAGTAGGTTGATAAGAAATCTAAATTTTATAGTAAATTTCCTTTCTTATTATACCTACCACAATTGTTTACATGGAGGCCCTCCCGTCTTCTTTACGGGTAAAGAATCTTTCCTCCCCGCTGATCACTTAACTCTAATGTTTTCGGATTCAAAAAGAATGAGTCTTTAGAGACGGTATATGAGCACTGGTAACGGAAGTCATGGAGTTGTACTTGGGAGAGAGCGTCCCGTACTGGGTCTGTGCTGGTTGCACTCGACCCAGTTTTGGCTTATTTTTAGCTCAACTTTGACGAAGTCAAATTTGAGCTATTGTCATGGCCCAGCATCCGTCTGTCCGTCCGTCCGTCTGTCCGTACGTCAACAATTGGCTATGGCTCGGGCTAGAGGTCGTATTTATGAACCGATCTTTACGAAACTTCTTGTGTACCTTTGTTATGACCCTGGGACGGGAACGAGTGTTTTTAGGTGTGGTCCAAAATTCAAGATGGCTGCCAGTGGCCATTTTGTACCGATGATGCAAAAATCAGTTTTTTGTACAGAACTTCTGTATGAAAGTTCTGATTTGAATAAAGTTTTGTATAAATGTTTAGTACCATGGGATACATCACATATAATACAGGTTTTTTTCTCGTGTGTAAATTATGCAAATTAGACTGACTTTGATTTATTTAGTGTTACTTTCAGAGCTGTAAGTGCCAAGCTGCTATGGCTCGGGCTAGAGGCCGTATTTATGAACCAATCTTTACGAAACTTCTTTGTTATGACCGTGGGATGAGAACGAGTGTTTTTGGGTGCAGTCCGAAATTCAAGATGGCTGCCAGCAGCCATTTTGTACCGACGATGCAGAAATTTTTTTTTTGTACAGAACTTCCATATGAAAGCTCTGATTTGAATAATTTTTCGTATGAATGTTTAGTACCATGAGATACATTACATATAATACGGGTTTTTTTCTCGTGCGTAAATTGTGCAAATTAGACTAATTTTGATGTTTTTTGGTGTTACTTTCAGCACTGTAAGTGCAAATGCCAATACGGCTCGGGCTAGAGGCCGTATTTATGAACCGATCTTTACGAAACTTCTTGGGTACCTTTGGTATCACCGTGGGATGAGAACGAGTGTTTTTGGGTCCGGTCCAAAATTCAAGATGGCCGATGGCATCCATTTTGTACAAAATTAGGTGCAATCAGATTTTTGCACGGAACTTCCATATGAAAGCGCTGATTTGAATAATTTTTTGTGTGAATGTTTAGTACCATGGGATACATCACATATAATACAGGTTTTTTTCTCGTGCAGAAATTATGCAAATTAGATGAACTTTGATTTTTTCATTGCGACTTACACACAGTAAATACACATGTTAATACGGCTCGGGCTAGAGTCTGTATTTATGAACTGATCTTCACGAAATGTCTTGGGTACCTTTGTTATCACCTTGGGACGAGAACGAGTGTTTCTGGGTGCGGTCTAAAATTCAAGATGGCAGCCAGTGGCCATTTTGTACCGAAATTAGGTCTAATCAGTTTTTTGTACTCAACTTCTATACGGCTCAGACTAGAGGCCATATTTATGAACCAATCTTTACGAAACTTCTTGAGTACCTTTGTTATCACCGTGGGATGAGAGCGAGTGTTTTTGGGTGTGGTCCGAAATTCAAGATGGCCACCAGCAGCCATTTGGCACCAAAATTAGTGCAATCAGTCTTTTGTACAGAACTTCTGTATGAAAGTTTTGATTTGAATAAATTTTTGTGTGAATGTTTAGTAACATGGAATACATCACATATTGTAAGGTTTTTTTTTTCGTGCAGAAATTATGCAAATTAGATGAACTTTGATTTATTCAGTGCTACTTACACAATGTAAGCACACATGTCAATACGGCTCAGGGTAGAGGCTGTATTTATGAACCGATCTTTACAAAACTTCTTGGGTACCTTTGTTATCACCTTGGGACGAGAATGAGTGTTTCTGGTTGCGGTCCAAAATTCAAGATGGCTGCCAGTGGCCATTTTGTACCAAAATTTGGTCCAATCAGTTTTTTGTCACAAGTTTGATACAGCTCGTATTTATGAACTGATCTTCACAAAACTTCTTGGGTACCTTTGTTTTCACCTTGGGACAGGAACGAGTGTGTTTTGGGGTGCCTTTGTTATCACTGTGCTATGAGAACAAATATTTTGGGGTTGAGTCAGACCCACTCTGGATTTCTTTTCAGTTTAGCATCTGACTGTAGCCCACCTTTACAATACTTCACCTATACATTTGTTACAGGCAACGGTCAGTATTTATGTACAGACCATTACAATACTTTATATGTACCTTTGTTATCAGGTCATTACCTAGATGTTTGTCATTGCTGTGTCACATACTATACATGTACATGTCTTTGTCTTGACAAGTTGAGCTACAGTGTCATTGACACTTTCATTGAACTTTGATGTCTGTTTCTTATCAACCTACCTTACAGTTGTTTACTACAGGCTTGCACTACAGTGGAAGAACCTAACTCAGATAAATTACTCTCTATTTTAATCTTTCCCAAGAGATTTGGGAAAGAAAAGTGGTGTATAAACTTCACGAAAAAATAAACCAAAACTGGGTCGTGCGCCACTGGCACACACCCAGTAAGGGACGCTTTTCTCTTAGTACAATTCCACGACTTCCGTTAAACAGTGCGCAAGCAGTAATCAAAACCATTCTTCTTTTGTCAGTGCAACGTGGTGGACGTGTTGCACCATCTTTGCATTATGATACAGTGATAATTCAACTCGTCGATAATGGTTTTCCTGTGACTGGATTATGGATCTGAAGATCGTATAATAACAGGACTGTGTTTTATATATTCTCGTTAATATTTTCAACCACATTCTCATTGTATATTATTTATTATTCCGTTTTCGCGAATGTTTTTTCGACATCGTGTCAACGCGGTTCGACAATGAATTAAATTTTTCGGTTGATAAATTTAAATTGTTATTTTAGTTAGGTGTCAATTTGGGACTGTCTGGACAGGTTTTCTTCACTCTGTTGAGGTCTGAATTTCTGTTTTTTTCGGTCCCTGTCACCCGTCTGTGTTCTGTCGTGTACCCACCGGTTATTTTTTCTGCCACCTTCTCTTGTAGTTGAGGGTGTTTTTCTACTTTCTGTTGAGTTCACCTTTTTCTTCTACTGCACTCACCTCTGTTATTTCCAGTTCGGTTCCTTTAGGGCAATTCCTTTTGCCCCCGCCTTGGTGCGTTCTCATCATGGCCGTTTCTTCCGCACCTGCGGGTGGTGTGGAACGCTGTCGTTTCGGTGCCTCCCGACTCTACCACGTCTTGTGTGAGTTATACACCCTCCGTGGGGGATGTACAGCTTCTCCCGCACTTGCGGGGGGGGGGGGGGGGGGGGGGGGGGGGGCACTGTCATTTTGGGGCCCCCGTGACTCGACCACATCTGGTGTGAGTTATACCCCTCCATGGGGGATGTGCAGCTCCTCCCACTCCCGTGGGGGGGTGGAAAACGCTGTCGTGTCAGGGCCTCCCGACTCGACCATGTCTGGTGAGAATTACTCCCCCTCCATGGGGCATGTGCAGCTCCTTCCAGACCAGCGGGGGGTGGGGAACGCTGTCGTTTTGGGGCCTCCCGACTCGACCACGTTTGGTGAGAGTTGTTATTCCCCTTCCGTGGGGGATGTGCAGTTTTTTTTACCGTAGTGAATACTGCGGGAGCTGTTGGATTTCTGGTGAAGAGATGCCTGGTTCCAGGACTATGCGCCCTCTCCAGTCGACATCTGAGGCTGAAACTAGGGTTGTGACTCCTCCTTTGGAGGCCCAACTAGGTGGCTTTCTCCCCTTTTCTGCCAGTTCCAACAGCTCTTGTCGTATCTGCTGCTACTGCTGTTCCGTCTACAACTTCATCGAGCAACGTTTTTAGCCAGCCGCGGCTTATCCCTGCAAGGGACTGCAGGGATGTCTGTAGTGTGGTTGTGGGGTATCAGTCTCAGCCTTCCCTGACTTCAACTTGGCGAAGTCGGAAGTGGCTGCTGACTGAACCCCCTGCTGTGTCCTCTCAGCAGTTTTATACCTGCAGTGGTCTGCTGCGGTGTCTGGTAGTGTAGACATGGGGGTATCGGCCTTCCCTGACTTCAACTCGGCGAAGTTGGAAGTGGCTGCTGGCTGGACCCTCTACTGTGGTCTCTGTGCCGTCGAGTACCACAGTTTTGTCATTGGCGTTTTCCGTCCACTCATTCTGGTCACACATCTAGTTTTGTGGGACCAACGCCTTCTGTGCAGCCTGGACCTTCTGCCCAGCAGAGGTCCGCGGCAACTCTCCTGAGTTCCCGCTGTGTTGATCCTCGGGGTGTGTCATGCCTCTACACACGTCTGCCCTCAGATGTTTCGGCTGCCGCCCGGTGTCCCACTTCAGGTGTATTGGAGGATTGTGACCCTTTGCTGGTTAAGAGGGTCAGGAGTGAAGTCACTTTGCTGGTTTGCCCCCATGTCGAACCAGCTGGTACGGGCATTGAGCTTAGGGAGGCCCTCTCCTTACTCACTCAGGTTCTGTCCAAGATCCTTCCTGTTGCTTCCAGGTAGGCAGCGAGTGGTTTCCAGGCGCCCCTTATGGTGCCGCCTCCCGGGATTGGAAACAGGCCGCTTTCTGATCCCCCTGGTGTTCCTACACGATGGGAGGCATTGGTTGGTTTGCCCACGATGGGCTATGTGTCTTCCGACTCCGGGGAGGAGTCAGACATCCTTGATGTCGGGAGCCAGCAGTCTTCTGACTTGGGGGCAGCTCTTGACTTTGTTTGGGTTCCTTCCGGATCTCAAACCATCAAACCAGCCGACAGTGTCAGCCAGGCTGCAATCATTGGTAGCATGCCTACAGCCTGTGGAGCAACCTGCTTCTGGGCGTCTTCAACTGTGCCTGTCAGTACAGGTGGTTGAAGCATTTTCAGCCTTGGACTCTAAACTGAGTTCCAAGGCTATGAAGGATCCGTTCTTCACCAGGGTTGACACCTTTTTGCCTCCGGTGCGTTATCGTTCCTACGATTTTGCCAATCCGTTAGTGTGCCAGACTTTGACAGTTTTGGATCAGGACTCCAATTCCCTCGGACTTTCCAAGTCCAAGTCTGCCGTCATTCCTCTGACGACTCTGGAGTCCATGTTGGGCTGATCAGGAGGAATGCTGGGTATGCTTCCTCTCTCCGATCAAGTTGTCTCTGCCTTAGCTGCCTATCTGCCTCCAGATAGGTTTGACGATGTACAGGCTCCTTTGCGTGTGCTGTCCAAGGCATTCATGCATCTTACTCACACACATGTCTATGA
The DNA here is from genome assembly GCA_031216915.1 of Pictodentalium vernedei. NCBI lineage: Eukaryota > Metazoa > Mollusca > Scaphopoda > Dentaliida > Dentaliidae > Pictodentalium > Pictodentalium vernedei. The sequence goes on along the minus strand of CM062289.1, from coordinate 284,039,919 downwards.
CACGGCTATTTTGGAACTAGTTCGAGGGGACTCTGTGCTGGACACAGGCTGATCCCTTCCTGGGGGCAGCGCACTGCTCTTCGATCTGCTTCTTTGGCAGGTCCGCTGCTCTGTCAGCTTGAGGGAGGGAGGCAGGGACTGTTCAAAGCCTAACAAGTACCATTCTGCTTCATCAGCGAATCAAAGGGCTGTTCCTTCTGCCACCGCTTCTACTTCTTACTGACAGGGTAAGGGTATGTGTCGGCAGGCTAGAGGGAAGTCTCAGGATTCTTCATTCACTAGAGGAGGTGGTTTCTCCTCTCGCGGGCCTCGTCGGGTCTCAAACTGAAGGTCCTCACCTCGATTCGTCCAGGTTGGAGGAAGGATAGCAGAGTTCGCAGACCGTTGGGCCACCATCACATCCGATCCTTGGATGTAGATGTTGTTTGGTCTGGATTGCGAATATCCTTCCGAAGGCACCCCACTCTGTCCAGAGTGCCTCTTCCAACCATAGTTCCTTCATCCGTTTTACATCGGGAGCTTTTGTCCACGGAGATAGACAATCTCCTGGCCAAGGGGGCGATCAAAGTCGTCAAGAACATTCAGTCAGTGGAGTTTTATTCCCGTCTGTTCTTGGTGCCGAAAAAGGGCGGCCGACTCCGACCGGTTATCGATCTGAGTATGCTGAACCAGTCTATCATTGCTCCCAAGTTCAGCATGGAGACTTTCAGGTCGGTTCGCCGTTCCATTCACCAGGGAGTTTTCGCTTCCAGCATCAACCTGCGAGATGCTTACTTTCACGTTCCGATTCATCGGGTGTGGCGGAAGTATCTCAGGTTCGCTTTTCTGGGGCGAGTTTACCAGTTGAAGGCCATGCCTTTTGGCCTCAACCTGGCTCCTTGGGCCTTCACCCGACTGATATCGCATGTGATAGCCTTCCATCGCACACAGTCCAGGGTGACTACTTTGGCATATCTAGACGATATCCTCCAGAGGCATTCCTATGCTGCCTTACTGGAGTTGGATGTTGACACTCTGTTGAGCTTGCTCACGTTGCTAGGATTCAGAGTCAACAGGAGAAGTCGGATCTGGTCCCTTCTCAGTCATTTTGTCATCTGGGAATGGCCTTCCACACTCAGTTCAATACGGTGGCGGTTCCCCAGGCCAGGGCTGTGATTCTCTCAGCTTTTGCTCTGACTCTGTTCCCAGTCCACATCTGCGACAGAAGGGTTATTCTCCGGCTGCTCGGTGTCTGCGGTTCGTTTCGGATCTCATTCCTCTTGGTCGGCTGCATGTCAGACCTCTCCAACACTTTCTGCTCAGTTGTTGGAGGCCGAATGTCGATTCTCTAGATCTGGTGCTTCAGTTACCAGAATCTCTTATCCTCACCTTCTCCACTTGATGAATGTTAAGTGGATTACGCAGGGTGTCCTGTTGGACTTACCCATGTCCGATCGCGTTCTGACGGCAGATGTCAGCGATCTCGGATGGGGTGTGACATTGGATTCTCTAGGTCTTTCCCTTCACGGGATTTGGGACCAGGATTGGGCATCTCTACACATCAACCAGAAGGAGCTTCTTTCTCTTCTTCTGAGTTTCAAGCAGTGGCTCCCTCACCTGTCGAATCGTCGGGTCCTTCTGTTGTTCGACAATTCGACTGTGGTTGCTTACATTCGGAACCAGGACGGCATGCACTCGGTTCTGATGTACAAATTGGCTCGGGATCTTATACTGCTCGCTCAGGATGTCAATGCCGGGGTGGTTGTTCATCACATTTCCAGTCGTCTGAACGTCCTAGCCGACTCCCTGTCCCCATGGGGCAGGTTCTTTTCCACCGAGTGGATGCTCCACATGGCGGTGTTCCATCGATCTCTTTGCGACACGTTGGAACCATCAGGTCGTGTCCCTGTGTCCAGATGCTCTGGCTTTTGCCGTGGACGCTCTGGTTCTGATTCCACCTCAGGTTCTAGCCCAGATATGAACCTGCAGTCGTCAAATCCTTTCGATCACATCCCTGTCGCCTCGGTGGGTGTGGATCAGTCTGCTCCGCTCTCTGTTAGCGGCGGTTCCGGCATGTCTCCCTCTACGCCACGACTTTCTTTGCCAAAGTCGCCCGAGGAGGTTTCAAGTTGACCTGACTTCATTGTGCCTTCGCGCATGTCTTTTATCGGGTCCTGTCTCCTCTGTAGTGGTTTTTAGAGACAAGCAGTGGAGTTGCTTTTCTTCTTCAAGGAGGCACTCACTCCACTGGTTTAGCCTCTGTGGCTAAATAGAAGGTTCTTCTGTCGATGGTGTGCAATCACTCTGTTGTTTCTGTCACTCCTTCGATGACACCGCTTGCGGAGTTTCTGGTATATGTTTGTTTCTGGGGGTCACCAGCAATGGGTACAAGTCCATGCTTCGGAAACCTTTTTCATGTGGTACCGCATTGTTTCGACACTCATCCTTGCCTCTCCAAGTTTGTTCAGCTCTTTTCCTTGAAAAGGCCTAGGACTTTGCAGTTTACTCCAAGATTGACACTTTCTTGGGCGCTGCTCTGCTTGGGGGGGGGGGGGGGGGAGGGGAGCGTTCGCACCTTTATCCTGGATGGATATGCATTTTCTCACATGCCAGATCTCTCCTGCATCCATTTCTCGATGGATTTGTCTTGCTATTCGTGCAGCTTCCGCTCATCTAGTTACTGGTGATTGTATTACCAATAGTTTTTTCTGCCACGAGGTGCGTGCATTGTCTTCCTCTCGGGGCTTTTACTGACTCCGTCATGTTGTCGGATGTTATACTGGCAGCCTACTGGAGAAATGCTACCTTCTCCATTTATCTGCTACAGTTGCAAGAGCCGACAGAGGACCTTTGTCCTATGGGCCCTCTTCCTTCGGCTCAGGCTGTTGTCTATCTCAGCCATTCAGCTTTTTACAGGGTCAGTTCCAGCTCCGTGCTGTTACTGCCCTTTCTGTCTGTGCGTCGCACTTCACCATATGCCTAAATCTTTCATTGTCGTTTACTAATGTTTGTGATGCTATGGTTTGATAAGCCTAGGGATCTCTTCCTCTGTCCACGGTTCCAGTGCAATTGAGTCATGTGTGGGTTGGTTATGTGATTCCCTCCATCCTATTGTCTATTCAGCCTGTAGTAAACAATTGTGGGTAGGTTGATAAGAAATATAAATTTTACAGTAAATTTCCTTTCTTATTATACCTACCGCAATTGTTTACATGGAAGCCCTCCCGTCTTCTTATTCGGGTAAGAATCCTTCCTCCCTGCTGATCACATACCTCCTATGTTGGCAGACTCAGAAGAATGGTTTTGATTACTGCTTTCGCACTGTTTAACGGAAGTCGTGGAATTGTACTAAGAGAAGAGCATCCCTTACTGGGTGTGCGCCGGTGGCGCTTGACCCAGTTTGGGCTTATTTTTTCGTGGTGTCTTTACACCACTTTTCTTTCTCAAATCTCTTGGGAAAGATTGAAATAGAGAGTATTTTATCCGAGTTAGGTTCTTCCACTGTAGTGCAAGCCTTTAGTAAACAATTGCGGTAGGAATAATAAGAAAGGAAAATTTACTATAAATTTATATTTTCCATATTTTGTGATTTCTGCTTGAACATGTCATCTTACTTGTGCTCTATATATTTTTGTTTGTATTTCGGTTTATGATATTATAAATAAAACATGTTGAAATAAATCATTTTTTCTCTTTTAATACACACGTTGATAGTTAGTCTTCAGTAGCTAGTCGAAAGTGTTGAAATATTCCCCATGTGAAAGTAAACCTTGAAAAATTTTTGGTTCAAGGTATATATATCATGTAATCATCTATTTTCCTATTCTAGTACATAATTTAATAGTTGGTCTAGAGGAAATTGGTCTAGTGGGAAGACACCAGTAATTGGTTTTGTAAGTTGTATTCAATTAATAGGGTTATTCAGTTAAGAGATATCCGATTAAGTGGGCTTTCTAATTTTAACTTTGCTGCTGTTCGAATAAAAACTGTGTGTTGTTTTAGCAATAACTGAGCATAATTATAAAAAACCTTTTGTATCATTTCAAATAAATTGCAGCTATGTGCATGTATCCAGTAAAACTCACAGCATGTTTATTAAAATGGATGTCATTGTTGCATATGCTATATATAGATCTGTGTGAACACAAATTTACCTTCTGAGAAAGCTAATTTCCACAAATTTTGCAAAAGATATTGCACAGAATATTCAGTGAGTGATCGGCTAACAAGTTCGAAGCAAAAAATTGTGGCATTGTTTTTCAGATATCTGATAAATTCTTGTCCTGAAGATAATTTATTGAATTGAATCAGATGCTTTCATATGAATGATATATAAAACAGGAGAGTACATTTGCATAAGGTAAATTGTGGATTTGTTTGAAGGTCAGCTTATTTTTTTAAAATCGTGGCTTATTGTTCCTTGAAGGTGGATACAGACATGTTAAGACTCACTATTTTAGAGGGAGACTCACTATATTTTTATACTGTACCAATGACCCAGACATAGCTGGTGCTAACTCTTAAAATATAGGGCCAAACACAAATTTTGCCCCCCAATCCCCAAAATTTGCATCTAAAACCAAAGAAAACATGTCCTGAATGACCCTCCACACTTCACCTCTACTGCGCATGCGCAGTGTCAAGGACGTTCCGAAATTGGCGCCATTAATCATTCTAAGTTTGGCCCTTCATCAGTTAACATCTGACTGATCTTTGTGCTTGTAAATCTCAGTTTAAATGATGCCAGACACATAAATATTAGTGAAATGGTGATTCTAAGGAGGATAGAGAAGGAGGAGAGGAAAAATGTGTGACAGAATATTATCAGGGCTGTAACTTAAAATTTTTTAATGAAATTATGTTAAGTTACCTATTTTCGAGGCAGCAGCCATTTTGTTGTCATTCTGATTATTTAGTTACACTGATTTTTCAGTGTTTTCCTCTCTCCCTGTCCTTTAAGTCCCCTCTTGCTATTCTCCCATGCTTTTGGCATAGTTTTTGTAATTATTATTACTAAATTTTCTTGGGAGTTTTAGCTGAATAACAGAATGAATTCTGTTCTTTTCCCCATGTTTACGTCTTCACCTACGGGTGGTTAGGTGTTGTGTTCTGCATCTACCATCTGATGTTCTGCAGTTTCTTCCCTGGAAGTCTCTGTTTTGCATCAGAAAGTGTATTTTTGGTAACTGATTCCGGGCCTGGGTGCCTGGAGTCTTATTTTAGTGTTTTTACATTCATTGTTTACATTTATAACAGCCCTCTGTGTGAGGGGGGGATTTCTTGAAAATAATATCTTGATGTTATTTTAATCATAACTAGATACATTATTATTGTTCGTAAGTGTTGAATCAATTGTTTAAAATATTTTTAAAATTTTTGTCCACACTTAGGCTTGGGATCCATTGGGGCTCAACGTTACTTTTCAGAAACTTGGGCTGTTCTGAAAAAATATTTTTTCAAAATATTTTTATTTCAATTATTTTTTCTATATTAATGGATCATATTATTATTATGTATTTTGATTGCCAGGGGTTGGTGCGAGTACCAGGACTTGTTTTCTTTTCACTTTGAAAAGATTTTGATCAATTGTAATAAGAGGAAGTCTTCCTCTGACTTTTATAATCATTCTATATGTGGTCAGTGTACTCGCATTAACTCCTGTTCTGTATCGTATGATTTCGATGACAACAACATGGGAAGCGTATGTCACGGTATGTTAGTGGGGAATTGGACACTCCGGTCCTTTCCCCGCAGGGTCACTCTACTTTATCAATTTCTATTTCAGACGATCAAGATTAGGGTGATGTATCTGTGATGTCTTCCAATAGTGTGCCTCCGTCGTCACAATTAATGAAGGGCTAGGGGAAAAGTGCTCATGTAAATACGCCAATTGCCTAAGAGGACCCTAGTAGGTTCGACGGTCTTTGACATCCGCTAGCTCGCCCGGTGTAGCGTCCATTCATCGAATGGTTTGGCAGCCGGGTTCGTCCGTTGCGGTCTAGAAGGAGTTTTGGGGTGATGCGAGCACTATAAATCAACCAAATGCACACCCAGTGACGGCGGATTAGAGGGAGAACGGAGGAAGCCTTTTAGTCCGGTTCATAGCTCGTTCTGGTCCATCCGGACGGCGAGCGAGAGAGGCCCCTCTCTCGTACAACAACATCTGGCCCCAGATGTTGTGGTACAAAATGTTTCGCATTCGGAGCATACGTCCGTCGCTCGGGACGCTCCGACATATAGTCAGTCCGGAGTAGACTGTCAATAAGGCTTCCTCATTCTCATGGTAGCGCACATGACCGCTCTTGGCTACGTGACCTCGGATATCCAGTCAGCTTCGCCAGTCAGAGAATCATCGGCGACCAGGTCACACCATCCGGTAGCCAGGGACACGAGGCCTGCAGACTCCGGACGTTCACATAGGAAGTGTGCGGGAGTCAACGTACACGGAGCTTCCGGCGGCAATGCATCGTAAGACCGCTACTGCACAGGCCTCGGGAACGGACGTGCTTTCCTAAATAGCACAGTTCAACTGAATCTGTCGCACATTTTTTATCCGACGATGCTGGGTCGGGACGCTCCGCGGAAGCGGGTAAGGATGTCCGAAAATTTCATCCGGTCCGACGGGATACCGAAAGGGATTTGGAGGATTTCGAGCTTTCACTTTCGGAACAACATATGCTGTTGTGTATGTCATCTGACTTGATCTTCTACAGCTTCTTTCGTCGGACCAGAATGCTGCGATGCCGGATAAGAAACTGATAGCGTCGGTGGACTTAGAAATTTTTGGTTCGGTTCAGGGACATCGTCCCTCAGTTCCGACATAGTCCAATAATGTCACACAAACTTTCGAATTATTGAACGACGCTATATATATTATTATTATATGCTTGCTATAACCAAGCATTTCTGGTTTCTTGTTCGCAAAGTTACGGAGATGTCTTTCAAAAGTGTGCCTCTGTCGTCATACTGGTCATAGTTAATGAAGAGCTAGCGGCAATAAGTGCTCATGGAATATGTCTATCGCCTAAGAGATCCCTTGTAGGATCGACGAAGTGACATTCGCTAGCTCACCCGGTGTAGCGTGCATTCATCGAATGGTTCGGCTACCGGGTTCGTCCGTTGCGGTCTAGGAAGGAGATTTGGGTGATGCGAGCACTATAATTACTTTAGTACTCACCCAGTGACGGCAGATTGAGGACAGATCGGAGGAAGCCTGTTAGTCCGGTTCCTGGCTTGTCCAGGTCCGTCCGGGCTGTGAGCGAGAGAGGTCCCTCTCTCATCCAACAACATAGGGGACCACATGTTGTGGTTCAGATATTTTACATTCGGAGCATATGTCTGTCGGTCGGGACGCTCCGTTATATTGACAGTCCGAGAGACTGTCGATAATGCTTCCTCATCCTCACAGCAGGGCACATGACCGCACATTGGCTACGTGACCTCGAGTATCCGATCAGTTTCGTCATTCAGTGATTCCACGGCGAATAGGTCACGCCATCCGGTAGCCAAGGGACACGAGGCCTATACACTCCGTTCGCTCGCATATTGGTAGTATGCAAGGGGTAACAATCACGGAGCTTCCAGCGGCAATGCATTGTAGGACCGCTTCTCCTCAGGCCTCAGTGACGGACGTGCTATCCGAGTTAGCACAGTTGTTTCGCAGCATCCCAGCAATCGACAGTTTCTTACTCGAATCAAGAATTATCTGACGGCGCTGGGTCGGTGTGGTCCGCGGTTGCATCAGGTATGGACGACCGAACGCTTTATAGGGTCCGACAGGATGGCGAAAGGGATTCGAAGATTTCGAGTTTTCCCTTTCGTAGCATCGGAAGCTGCCATTCATATCTTCTGGCATTATCTTCCAGTGATTGTTATTTCGGACTACATTGCTGCGATGTTGGATAAGAGACTTATAGCGTCATTGGACACGGAATTTTGGATCGGTTCAGGGACATTGTTCCTGACTTACCGACGCAGTCCAATAATGTCATTACAACATGTGTTTTATTTTTCGACGCTATATATGCATATAAGCCTGCTACCAAGCATGATAGTTTAGTTTCTTGTCCGCAATGCTCATTTCTGCCGTTTTATCATTTATACGAATAATTTATTTTGGCAGAGCAGGGCATACCGAGAGTTCATATGCATCTAGACGGCGTGGTTAAAGACTGGAAATATTCTTTTTCGCCGTCTATGTCTTTTCCAACCACAATGTTGGAAACGACAATGATGTCTAGTAGACTTAACTTAGACGCTTTATCATACGTAATCCACCTTACTGAGGCGTTATCATTACGTCTTCAAGAAAAGATTTACGGGATATTATTCTCAATGTGATTTCTTTTGAGGGCAGCAGTTTGTTCACGTATAACTCCGCCCTTCAGTGGCTGATTGGAGTTGGTTAGACGTGACGCAGCCCTAGCTACATCCACGCGCGTGGATAGTAAGGTGAAGAACTTTCTCCGAGTCGCTTCATTCTCGGAGAAGCCTCTCTTCGATGGCAACTTTTCAGCAATCCATGAATTGCTCGATTTACACGTTCTCTTGTCTATCTAGTGTTACAAGAGATTCAGACTGGGGCAAACATTCGGTGGTTGACTCAGAGAGTGCCACTGCAGTTGCCGGATCCGAGTGTTATAGTTTGACGGTTGCCAGTCAAACAGATTGGGATATAATATTGATCCCAACGGATTCGAAGTGCCAGGGTCTTTGGGTTCCGCAGTCTCCAAGCAAGCAATTATCTTCCGCGGAATAATGTTTTTTAGGCTTGCTTTATGTCATTGCATGAACATTATTCAGAAACGCATGTCCAAATCCTGTCCGTTAATTCGACAGTAGTGGCGTATCTCCGGAACCAGGGAGGCACTCATTCGTTTCCGTTATTCAATTTAATGGAAAGAATCCGTCTGTTGGTTATAGTACACCAAGTTCTGTTTCGGTCCGTCATATTCCGGGTCGTCTGATTGTTTTACCGGACTCCCGTTCACTTAGGGGTCGCTTGTTGCCGTCAGAATGGACTCTCAACAAACAAGTATTCAATCAGATTTGCTATCTATGGGAGCGCCCAATGATGATTTATTTACGACACAGCTTGCTAATCAATTGCAGACGTATGTGTTGGCTTGTCCGGATCTCTGAGCTAATGTTGTTAACGCTCTATTGATCTAATAGGACGGAATGATAGGATACACGTATCCGCCGGCGCTGTTGTTTCAGCAGGTATTGCTAAAATAAACAACCACAATACATTTCTGTTGATAGCATCTCTATCTTCACAGAGACCGTGGGTAATTTACTCTGATGTCTACTGTGGGACTTAACACGAAATCTTCCTCAATGAGAGGATCTTTTTTCACTGGGTAAATCGTGTCATCTTTATCACAACCCGCAAGGTCGCAACCTTCACGTATTCCGTTGTGTGGTCCGTATTGCATTGTAAGCATTGTACTGGACGAGCTTTGGACGCGATTTCTTACTATAGGAGATCCTCTTCTTCGCTATTCTATGCGGCTAAAGTGGAGGCTCTTCCGTCGTTGGTGTAGGGATCACTATGTTCATATTGTTGATCCCTCCATACTACTCATTGCAACTTTTTAGTATACTTGTTTGACAAGATCTACTGCAGCCTGTTATTATTAAGGTTATAGGTTTATGTTACCTCATACCTATGCACTCTATGATAGTTTACAATTGAGTCTTATGTCTCTTTATCTAAGTCAGTTAGTAACTTTTTGATAAATAGACTTAGAATCTTTAGATTAAATTCCTATATGGAATTTAACTTCGGTTCTCATTTAGCTAAGTAATCATTTGAGCCTCTGGAAACAGTAGTTTTCAAATTCTGACCTTTTAGACAGTAATTCTGTTGGCTTCTCTTTTACTGAAGAGTCAGTGAGTTTCATGCACTATCGATGGATGATTTTCACTTTCGTAGTTTCGGAATCACTACTTCCTTTACTATTTAGGTTGGATTTTTGCATAAGAGTTAGTCTCCTAATATCCGGAACCTATTGTTATTAAGGTCCTTCCGTCTTCGTACGGGCATAGGCCTTTACTCTGTCCGGTTAGAGTTTATGTATTTATAAACAGATATCTGTTTATTACTACGGGTGTAAGCTTCTTCTGTCTTTGATGCCTAATAGAAGGACGTTACGCTCCATTCTATTGCTAATGGATTCAATTAACTATTGGTACTGCTTATGATATATCATTGACTCAGCAGTTGTGCTTAAGATTTCGGCTCATGAAGTAAGGGTTCTTCTACATCTTGGGCTTACATTAATAGTGTCGCTATTATAGATTTTTGAAGGCTGCTCATTGCGCTCAGCCATCCACATTCATGAATTTTTATCTCAGAAATATCGAGTCCATTTCTGGAGGCCTCTATTGTTAGGTCTATTATCTACTGCTCAGAATGTCATTCACTTAACAGTTGCTACTATTTGACCCAGGGCAAGAAAAAGGGGGGGGGGAGGGTGTTCCCTTGGGTCACCTGTTTTACTATGAAAACAAGGGGATACCTCCTCCGGAGTTAGTAATTCTGAGCTGTTATTGGGATGGTTGTTTAGTGAGAAGTTTATGTTTTAAAAATTCATTCAAGTCTTAGTTTTTAAAGTATAGCTTTTGAGTATAGCACGTGTCAACGGACATGATTATGCAATCCTCAGACACTTTTAAGGAGTATAAGAGTCTCTATTCTCTAGACTTACTTTATTTATTGGCTTACTTTAAAAATTATTAGTATAAGGATTATATTGGATATTAATAGAGTACATGGATGTATGATGCTCAATTTTGGAAGGTGTTGTATCTTTCTAATTTATCATAAATAAGAAAGATACATGTAAGGCCTATTACTTCTTTTTCCCTAGAGGGGATGACTCTATTTTATATTATTGAGCGTATTCCATCCTGCTCTATGTCCTTGGCCCTCCAGCCTTTTTACTATTCAGCTATGTCTGGGTCATTGGTACAGTATAAAAATGTTAAAAAATTTATAGTAATTTCTATATTTTTTATACTTACCAATGACCCAGACGGGGATGGCCCTCCCAGGAGTTGGGAACTCTTGCCTCCCCGCTGAGTACATAGCGCTTACCGGGCACTGGTTATTAGAATGATTAATGGCGCCAATTTCGGAACGTCCTTGACACTGCGCATGCGCAGTAGAGGTGAAGTGTGGAGGGCCATTCAGGACATGTTTTCTTTGGTTTTAGATGCAAATTTTGGGGATTGGGGGGCAAAATTTGTGTTTGGCCCTATATTTTAAGAGTTAGCACCAGCTATGTCTGGGTCATTGGTAAGTATAAAAAATATAGAAATTACTATAAATTTTTTAACTTTCCAGCATAAATATTTGTTGAAACAAGGCTAAAATTGGAATTTTTAACAGAATCTCACTATTAATGTCAATAAATTTTACTCTTTGAGCCATTTAAAAATTGAAATCTCTCTACATTTGCTCAGAAATCTCACCATTTTACAATTCATCAGCTTAACAGGTCTGGGTGGGTAACATATAAGCCTAATTAATTGAAAGAATTTCATGGCGATTTGAATTGGAAAGAATGGAACTGGTTGAATTGCATTCACTTGAATCTCATTACTACAGAAATGACCTCGATCCATTAGTGCATTCATGCATCTGTCTGCACCGATGTCTCCTAAACTATATATTAGGGTTGCATGTTTACAACCTTGGCATATGCTTTTGGAACTTTAATTTTGTGCAGAAAGCCAGAAAATTAAAATGAAAAAAAAGAAGATTTTTCAAGAATATTTCAGTTCAAATCACACAGAAACAAAATAGTAACAATCAGAATATGCAATACCTTGTAACAATATGTCTTCTCCAAGTAATTAGAAAATCAATGTGATGTCCATTTCATTCCAGAAATTAAATTGAAATGTACTTGCTTTTTACACATATAAGTCATGTCCCACCTCATGTTGGTCTTATGTTTGCAAACTAGAAAGATGTGACTTAGACTGTTAAAAAAATACTTGTTTCTCAGGCACCTCCCTTGTCATTGAAAATCCGCCTCATCCTACCTCATCTCGCTGTTTTTTACCTGGAAATCTCTTCACTGAAACTCTTTCATTTTTAGGACTTAAAATTTAACTGACTCTGCCAATGTTGTAATTGGAAAAATTTTTAATTGCCTTTTGGGAAACTTTTCATTGAAACTATTTTTCATTTGTAGAACTAATAATTTAACCAACTATTTTTTGTTTGACAGAGCTCTCGGAGATTAGCCAAAAAAACCCTTCCCTCCTTCATCATAAAACTGAGGAAACATTGTCTGAGAAACATTTTTTTTATAGGCCTTTAGAAAGAAAATGGTATGTAAACATCAGTAGTCATTAAACCGTAATCTGATATGAATAGATTATGACACTCACAAAAGAAAATCATGGTCAACTAAACATTTCAGAATGGACACACTCACCCCATTCCTTTGAGGATTCTCAAGCTATGTTTTGAGGCAAAAATTTAAAATATAATAAAATTTGAACGGCATTTTTGTGAATAGTTTTGTCCGTTGCTTCAACAAGGGCTAAAAGCATTTGTAGAAGGTTCCTGAAAGTGAGAATTCCATAGAAAAGTCCTTGGAAAGCACTGGATTTATAATTGACTTTCAGACGTCTCTTTGTTGTTTGTAAAATTGCAGTTTTTTTTCTCAAAATGTAGCTTATCACATGCCTCTTTGGACTGAGTTCAGGGAGTCAGAGGATGAGAGGTAAGGGCCTTATACTGTTACCCTTATCCATCTCTCATTTCATAATTCCATCTTTCTTTCATTCCTTCTTTCTGTCATTCAATCATTCCAAAAATAACAGTTTTCCAGACTTGTCATTCCATCATCCTATCATTCCGTCTTTCCATCATTCAGAAATGACAGATTTCTGGATGTTTTTTCACTATATATTAATCAGCTAATTAATCAGAAATGATTATCTTACTAATTATAAATTGCAAATGCTAAAATAAACATTTTAATCTAATTTTAATCTACTGTTAAAACATTTTTTAAAGATACATGACTTTGATATTTGTCCTATCTTGTTTGGATTTTTTTGGACTTGTTTTTGTTTTTTGTAGGTCAAAATTTTGGATCCCCGTGGGAACCCCGGGAAGTAAGCAGCACTTGTTTACTGTGGTAAACCAGTTCCGCTTTACTAGTAAAATAGGACCCAGTCACCAATGCTTGGGGTGAAAGTCCTCTAAAATGGGCACCATGTTGATCAACGATTGACTAAGCTTGACTTCATCTCCATGTTGTGGCACGATTAGCCATGGTGCATAAATATGTGACGTTAACCACCAACAAACAAACAAACAAACAAAATTTTGGAATTTGACATTTCCATGATGCAGATAATGACATAGAGCTCAATGATATATTTGATGGCATTGTGGCAGAGTATGTCTTCCACTGTATTATCACAATAATATATCTGCAGAGCTATTAATTTGTCTTCATCTCTCCACTGGTAACCCTTCTTGTGTTGTTTTGACATTTTTACCTGAGAAATGAAGAGTGTTTGCAGATTTTCTGGAAGAAACCGAGAGTCTTGCTTCAAAATTTGATCAATGTTATTTTTTCCAAATTTACCTTTTTAAACTTTTCAGTCACTTATTTTAACCCTACTGATTTTTATTCTTTGATATTGTATAAGAGCTCTCATCTGTTTCCTTCTTGGAGTCTATCGTTACCTTCAATACATTGTGTTTTGAGCTTGGGACCTTCCATCTGTCTGTTCGGTAATTTTCTTTTTCAGTTAAGAGTTTAGTAGATGGATTGGGAACATAAAACAGAATTGGGACTGCATTCGCAACCAGTTTTTTTTTTTATCATCAGGATTCATGAACAGAACATTATGTTCTCAAAATGTTCTGAGCAGATTCTGTAATTTTTCAGGTTGACTTCCAATCAAATTTGTTAATTTACAATTTTGCACCCATTTTTTGCATCTGTAATATTGAGAAGAAGTGATCACATGCTACTGTATACAGCAATCTGCATGATTCTATCAATTATGGTTATTGAACTTCACTGACAACTTTACACATATTTTATACATTTATTATGTTTGGGAGATAGCCTTACCTACTTAAAGTAACCTTAACCACTGATAAATTACTTATTAGGGCTGGATAGGTGTCACAGTTTTTCAAGAGGGAACCGACTTACAGGGGAAGAAATTGAAAATGCTGTTTTTATAAACCGTCTAGAATTTTGAGTCTGGTAGTTACTCATTGATTTTCAGTGGTTCTCTGCTACCGGTACACCAGTTTTTTCCAGATGTAAAACTGCCTGACACAATATGACTCTGGATGTGGAAAGTGTCATAAAACCCAAATGAATAAATAGATAAATAAATGGGATAACTTGTGATATTTAATGATAAACTTCATTTATTAGATGCTGCCTTGATGAGGAGTAGGAGCAGGAGCAGACATTTTCATCCCCTCCTTTTTAAATACTAAAATATACCGCCAATGGGAGGCCGAATAGCACACAGAAATTATTTATTGGGCCGAATCGTGCGAGGCTGAAAAACAATGGAGCCTGCAATGTCACACATTCATAGTAGACCTCAAACAAAGCAACAAACACATGCACACATATACATCACACAGGTTGAGTTATTTTCTAGTTGTACTGCAAATAATTTGAACTTGAATGTCAAATGAACCATTTCATTCAAGATTTTCACTTTATCGCTGGCCTGCTCCAGTCCGTATTTTTGTGCATAAAACTTCATAATCTCGTAAACATGGCGTGCGATTGTATTAAATTGGGTCGTTAATTGTTCTGTCAATTGACCTATCGTTATCTTTCGGGATGCGATAAAATTACACCCCTACCCTTGGTATTTTTTTAAGTATTATCGCAGTTGTTAGCAGCGCATTTGCAAGATGACATTTTGTTTCAAACTGACGCTAGCCGCCAGGGGGGCTGACACTGTGCCAATTTCATGTTGTCGCCCTGAGTATATTCTCCGGTAGATTCTCTGTGACAGTAGTTAGAACCACAAAGTCAAATAATATTTTTGCATACATTATAACCATACAGTATCTAGGGTCAGGTCAATTTGAAACTATTTGTCAGTTGACACTATTTTTGTTGCTGATTTTATTTTTTATTTTTTTTTTTTTTTTGCGGACCAAAATGCATTTCAAAATTTTGGAAAGTTTCCCATTTGTATACAATAATTTTGAACCTCCACCTCAAAGGAGTTTTGACATACTTTATAACAATACAGTTTCTAGATCCAGATCTGTTTGTGGCTGTTTTTCTTCCTTCTTCTGAAATCTTTAAATTTTATTTTGAACTATTTCTGACTTTTATTTTTGGGGTCAAAATGAACTTTGAAATTAAATTATTTTTGGCATAGCCTTAAAGTATAGTTACCTAAAAATTGGACAAATAATTTTTGAGTCCATAATTGGGTCTTAAGGTCGTGTACTTTGTACCACTCAATGTTTGATTCGTGTTTAATTTATTCTCATTTACAAGTAGATTCCATTTGGCACTAAAATCTTTCATTTGGCACAAAAACAATCATTTGACACTGAATAAAAATTCCATGCGGCACCAGAAAATTTCGGGCCAACTTGAATGTTGGTTGGAGACAAAAACTGAAAAAATAATAAAATTTGAACAGCTATATTTTTACACTGTAAACTAATGGCCCAAACTAGCTGGTGCTTATCTCAAAGTTATTAACCCTTTACCCAACGAATTGCCCGCATCCGCTCGCGTAATATGCAAATTCAGCAGCTGAAAAATTATTATTTTTCGAAAAATTTCAACAAAACCATATCATGTGACCCCTTTTTGGAATGAGCTCATTCCAAAGAGGGGTTACATGATATGGTTTTGTTGAAATTTTTTTAAAAAATTAAAAAAATGATATTTAAAATAATAAATTTTGATATATCTGCGTTGGGTAAAGGGTTAAGGACCAAACACAAATTTTGAACCCCCCCCCCCCCCCCCCACCCCACCCCCCCATCCCCAAAATTTGCATTTGCTTGCAAAACCGAAAATTAAAAGTTGTATCTAGCCCTCCATACATTTACTCTCAGCGCATGCGCAAACTTCAGAAAGTGACCGGGATTGGCGCCAACATCATCCTTTGTTTGGCCCGAAAGTCATCAACAATGAAATGACATCTGTGCTTTAAAATCTCCTTTTCTGAGGATGCTAGACACAAATCAATGCAAGAATTGTGGATAGTACTGGATACAAGGCTGTTATTGTATGAAGGAAGTGTTCAACGGTGGTTTTGGACGTTCAGGGCTGTAACTTTATAATATTATAAAATTATTTTATGTTTCCCAATTTTGGGACATATGCCTGACGTCATCATTTTTAAAAATGATTATACCACTGTTAAGTATTCCTTCCTTATCCTTCCATGAACCCTTCCTGTTAAACTCTTAAGCTTTTTGGCTGTTTTTTATTGAATTTTTTATTAAATTTTTCGGGAGTTTATTTATTACATTTTAATATTACAGAATATTATTCTGTTTCTTCCCCAGGGTTATGTCATCACTCTAGGGGTGTTAGGTCGTTTAGTCTTGCATCTTCTATCCGATGTATTGTTTTTTTTCTTCGTATGAAGATCTAGATTTGCATCCGATAGCATCTCAATTGGTTCTGACTTTGGACCTTTTTGTGTGCCTGATGTCTTGTTTACATTGACATTGTTTACATTGTCACCATCCTCATATATAGGTAGTTTTTTATATTCTATTACTGTAGTATACTGTAGGATACATAGATTATTATTCCGGTAGTGTAGCTCAAAAAATTTTGGAATTTGTCCACACTTAGGCTCTATCGAGATGCCCTTGGGCTCTTAATTTTCCCTTTGGGAACTTGGGCGTTTTTTCAAAATTATTTGTTGACAAAAAATATTTTGAATTTAATTATGATTGCTATTATTGATGTATCTCAGTTATATGTGTATATTGTTGTGGAGTTTGGAGGACTGATATCGACTTTAGTTGATATACTGCTGTGGACTCTTGTCATTCTTGTGTTGCACTGGGATGACTGATGTTGGGGTCGGGTGTTGTGGTATGTTGTTGGTGGTGAGGTTCTGAGAATCCGAGCCTCTCACCACATTTTAATTCATTCTTTCAGTTTCTATTTCAGAGGAACATGAACATGGTGATGATATTCTGACACCCATCCAAGTTTGCTACCTTCGTCGCGCTCTGTGGAGCATATAGAGCTAGCTGCAGTGCACATTATTGCAAGAGTTAGGGCCTTTTGTTAAAGGTTTTAATCTCTTGCAAGCAGCTAGCTCGACCGGTGAAGCGGTACTCTGTTCGTGGGTGTCGTGATGCCGGGCAAGTTCGTTGCGGTCTAAGAAGTGCAGTGGGTAGAGCGAGCACTATAATAAAAATAACTCACCCAGCGATGACGACAAAAGGGAGGAAGTCAGCAAGTTCTTGTACTTGTACTACCCCCCCCCCCCCTTTCTAATCTAGCAACGTCTGGGGTCAAAAGTTGTTTTGAGAAACTTGCACAAGCCAGAGCATATGTCCTCCCTCTACTCGGGATGCTCTGTTTAGTCTGCAGACGGGGTCGGCTTCAGTCAAGGCTTCCTCCAATACATTTCACAAGGCCGAAATGAAGTTTTCTGGTTGGAAAGTTCTTGTACTCTTTGAGGTCTGATAAACCACGAGTGGGAGAGCACCCCCCCCCCCCCCCTCCTTTCTAATCTATCAACGTCTGGGGTCAGAAGTAGTTTTGAGAAACTTGCACAAGCCAGAGCATATGTCCGCCCTCCGCTCGGGGCGCTCTGTTTAGTCTGCAGCCGGGGTCGGCTACAGTTACGGCTTCATCCGCTTCGTTACTTAAGCAAACATGACCACATCCTAGCTACCCAACTTCAGATATCCAGTCTGTTGCACAAAGAAGGAACCACTCTTCGCCCATGAAGTCGGACCATCCAGTGGCTAGGGAGACAAGGCCTGATCATCGGGACGTTCGGAGAAGGGATCCATTTCCGATACACCGTCCCAGGAGCAGCATGCGGCTAAGGAATGCAAGACCGCTGCTCCGCAGGCCTCGATGATGGACTTGCTGTTGCAGATTGCGCAGCTGATCGCAGCATCCCAGCATGTGCAGTTGCAAACTCCCTCAGACTCAGAATTTTAGGCGCAGAATCGTTAGGCGCAGACTTTATCCAGACTAAGGAGGAAGTCCTTTCTTTTCCGGTTCAGTTATTGCAGGTGTCGCATGTGGCCTTTGGCCATATAGACGACGCCGTATTTATCCTCTTGAGTTTCGAGGAAGAAGGCGGTTTCTTATCTTCATCTTCCGTATACATACCGTTTTTTGGACCACATACATTTAAGAACGGCCAGGGAAGATGTTCAGAGAGTTCTTCTGCGTTTGGATGAGCAGGTCGGGGATCTAGAGGTATTCTTACCTGTATCATTCACTATTCGCTCAGATGCAATTGAGACGGAAATTTCTTCAAATAGAGCGAATTTGGACGTTATGTCTTGCGCAGATCACCTTACAAGAGCTATGGCACAACGTCTCAAGGGAAAGGAATTTGAGTTCTTTCCAGAGCAATTATGTTTACCACGCATAACTCTGCCCTAACAGTGGCTAATCTGAATTAATTAGACTTGATGCTGCCCTTGCATCGTCATCACTGATAAGATGACAAGGTGAAAAGCTCACTCTGAAAAGCTCCGGTTTCCAGACATTTTATTTTTGATGACTAGCTTTCATTAGTCTAGGAATAGGCTACTAAGAAAGCGTCTAGTGCTCTGCTTTTGAAGTTGGTGTATCAACGATCCACTTCAGCAGGCAAGAGTAAAGGAGGGCATTCCAGACAAAAATCGTCAAAAGGAAACTCCTCATGAGGGTACAAGAAACCCTTTTACATAACTCTGGAGGTCGTCAGTACTTGGGAAAGGGGCGTAGATCTGATCGGGACTATAGGTCAGACGCCCCTGGGCCGACGAGACAAGGTTTTTTGTGGGGAGGACGTGGTTTCTCCTCCCGTAAGCCTCGCAGGACATGCAGATGTTGGTTTAGACCTCTATTGCTGGCCAGTTGGCGGAAGGTTATCAAGATCCACAAAAAACTGGATAATAATTATGGAAGATCAGTGGGTGAGAAGTGTAGTCTCGGACGGCTTACGGCTATCATTCCGAGCAAAAACCCCACTAACAAGTTGTCCAGGTTGGACAACTCTTCCATCAAATTCTTGCATAAGAGAGTTTCTATTACCAGAAGTATAAGCTAAGTATAAGTATATTATAGAAGTATAAGATTTTTACAGTCACCTGTTTCTCAGGTAACCGGTAATAGACTTGAGCTGGATAACAAGCTTATGTCTCCAAAAGTTTATTGATGGAAATCATTCAGTCGGTAAAAGCGAGCGTTCAAGTGATCGACTATGCGGCAAGCATAGATCTAAGGATGTGTACTTTCATGTCCTGGTTCATCCGGCATTCTAAAAGTACCTGCGGTTCGCCGTACAAGGGAAGGTGTATCAGTTCAGAACAATATGCTTTGGTCTGAATCTGGCCCCCCTGGACGTTTCACACAAATTATGAACTCGGTAATGTCTTACTTACAAGCTCATTCATCTGTGGTAATGTCGGCTTACTAAGACGACCTTCTACAGGGATACGGCAACAGAATTATTCTTCAAAACGATGTTCAGAGTCTGCTTCTATTACTCTGACGTCTCGGTTTCATCGTAAATGAGAAAAAGTCAGATATAGCTCCATACAAGTCGCCTATTCACTTGGGAATGAGATTCGAGACTCACAACAATCTGGTTCGTCTGCCGTTACCCAGAGCGAATTTAGTCAGTTGTTATGCTCACTTTTGTCTACACTCAGATGCATTAGTAGTGAAGGAATTCATGCAACTGTTGGAGCTCTGCAGAGCGGCTGTGGATCTCATTCCGATGGGTCGTCTGCACACACATCCCCTCCAGATATTCTTTACTCAGAACTGGAGTGTGAAGTCACTTTCACTTGAACCTGTATTGTTTTAATAGACCGAGTAAAACAAGGGTTCAGATTTGGGCAGATATTCAATGGTAAACTCAGGGAGTTACGCTGCAACTGCCGGATCCAGCTTTCATGATTATGACGGATGTGAGTCAGACGGGTTGGGGCGCGACCCTAAGTTCCACAGTCTTGAAATGTCAAGGTCTTTGGGACCATCGGTTCTAGGAGAAACACATAAACATCAAAGAGATAATGTCAATACAGTTAGCGCTACAACATTGGATTCACATAATAACGGACGTCCATGTTCAAATTTGGTCGGGCACCCATTCATTTCCATTATGCCAACTAACGGAGAAGATTTTCCTATATGTCATGAATTATCATGTTCATCTTTTTATCCGTCATATACCGTGTCATCTGTATGTACCAGCAGACTGGCTCTCTCGGAAAAGGTCGCCTGTTGCAATTGGAGTGGATGCTCACCAAGCAAGTATTTGGGCAGATTTGCTACCAGAGGGATCACCCCATGATAGATCTGTTTGTGACGCACCAGAACAATCAGTTACTGTTGTTCGTGTCGCCATGCCCAGACCATTGAGCATATGCAGTAGATGGTCTGCCAATCTCATGGGGATGAATGATAGGATACGCGTATCCTCCAATTCAGTTGATTCAGTAGGTTATGTTTAAGATCAAATAGTCTCGTGGTGAATCCTACTAGTAGCACCTCTGTCGTCACAGAAACCTTGGATCAATCTTCTCAAGAGTCTGTTTTGGGACGTCCACAAGAGGACCTTCTTTATCAGGGGAAGTTTTTGTTCTTCACATCCTTCTCCACCCATAGTGGCATAATGGAGTCGGTGAGACATGAGGAAACCATTGCGGTTCCTATATTATTTTATGACTAACACAAGAACGATTAAGTAATGCGGGTGAGGAGGGTTCGATATGACTTCAAATCCCCCCTCAGAAGTGTGTTACTTTCCAGAGATCATTCATTGTGGTTCTATTGGACATGTGTATGTTCTATATTATATCTCCAGTTTTTGACCTATTTGCATATGCCAACTCTGGTGTACGTTATATAGCGGTGATATTAATTACCAGGATCGTCGTTATAGCCTTAGCTTCTGAAGTGGAGTTAAGCACCATTTATTAATAATAATTAACACCTGAGTGCCTGTTCGATGAATATTTATATTGTTTTTTGGTACCGTATTTATGAACCGATCTTTACGAAACTTCTTGGGTACCTTTGTTATGACCGTGGGATGAGAACGAGTGTTTTGGGGTCCGATCCGAAATTCAAGTTGGCCGCTGGCAGCCATTTTGTGCAAAATTAGGTGCGATCAGATTTTTGCGCAGAACTTCCATATGAAAGCACTGATTTGAATAATTTTTTGTATGAATGTTTAGTACCATGGGATACATCACAAATAATATGGGGTTTTTTCTCGTGCGTTCATTATACAAATTAGACTAACTTTGATGTATTTAGAGTTACTTTGAGCACTGTAAGTGCAAAAGGCTCGGGCTAGAGGCCGTATTAATAAATTAGATGAACTTTGATTTTTTCAGTGCTACTTACACGCAGTAAGGCTAGAGTCTGTATTTATGAACCGATCTGCACGAAACGTCTTGGGTACCTTTGTTATCACCTTTGGATGAGAACGAGTGTTTCTGGATGCGGTTCAAAATTCAAGGTGGCTGCCAGTGGCCATTTTGTACCGAAATTAGGTCTAATCATTTTTTTGTACACAACTTCTATACGGCTCAGGCTAGAGGCTGTATTTATGAACCGATCTTTACGAAACTTCTTGGGTATCTTTGTTATCACCGTGGGATGAGAACGAGTGTTTTTGGGTGTGGTCCGAAATTCAAGATGGCCACCAGCAGCCATTTTGTACCAAAATTAGTGCAATCAGTCTTTTGTACAGAACTTCTGTTTGAAAGTTCTGATTTAAATAAATTTTTGTATGAATGTTTAGTAACATGGAATACATCACATATAGTACAGTTTTTTTTCTCGTGCAGAAATTATGCAAATTAGATGAACTTCGATTTATTCAGTGCTACTTATACACTGTAAGTGCACATGTCAATATGGCTCGGGCTAGAGGCTGTATTTATCAACCGATCTTCACGAAACTTCTTGGGTACCTTTGTTATCACCTTGGGACGAGAACAAGTGTTTGTTTCTGGATCCGCTCCAAAATTCAAAATGGCTGCCAGTGGCCATTTTGTACCGAAATGAGGTCCAATCATTTTTTTTTTGTCACAACTTCTATACAGCTCATATTTATGAACTGATCTTCACAAAACTCTTGGGTACCTTTGTTTTCACCTTGGGACAGGAACGAGTGAGTTTTGGGGTTCCTTTGTTATCACTATGCTATGAGAACAAATATTTTGGGATTCAGTCAGGCCCACTCTGGGACTCAAAGATTTCTTTTCTAGTTTAGCATCTGACTGTCACCCACCTTTACAATACTTTACCTATTCATTTGTTACAGTCTACGGTCAGTATTTATGTGCAGACCGTTACAATACTTTATATGTACCTTTGTTATCAGGTCATTACCTAGATGTTTGTCATTGCTGTGTCACATACTATACATGTACCTGTCTTTAACAAGTTGAGCTACAGTGTCCGAATGTTGGCGCCAATTCCGGTCACTGCCTGATGTCTCTGCATGCGCAGAGAGTAAATGTATGGACAGCCAGACAGGACTTTTAATTTTCGGTTTTGCAAGCAAATTTGGGGGATTGGGGGGGGGGGGGGAGTCAAAATTTGTGTTTGACCCTTAATAACTTTGAGTTAAGCACCAGCTAGTCTGGGCCATTGGTAAGTATAAAAATAGACAAATTACTTTAAATTTAAAATTTTTGTGTATAATGCTGGCTGGATATGGCCATTTCATTATGTAAAGGATTAATCATCATTTCTA
Organism: Pictodentalium vernedei; assembly: GCA_031216915.1. Taxonomy (NCBI): domain Eukaryota; kingdom Metazoa; phylum Mollusca; class Scaphopoda; order Dentaliida; family Dentaliidae; genus Pictodentalium; species Pictodentalium vernedei. Next base: position 284,016,981 of record CM062289.1, on the reverse strand, counting down.
CATTTACAGAATGAATAAAGAGACTGAGAAGTTTAAGAGTCAAAGGGAAAAGTTACATGCTGAAATCGGCAAAGACATGTTCAGGGAATGGCGAGAGGAGCATGCCAGTGAAGTTTTATCAGTGAAAGATCAAGAGAGAGTTGGATTGTGTGAACTACCATGAAAGATTAACCATTACAGTGTATCCCCAAAAGTCTGTGATATTCAACACTTTCCACTTATTTTACTTAAAGCTGGCATTTGACATTTGTTGTTCTGTCACTTTGTAAAATCCTTCATCTAATACAAATTTTCGAGAACAGTATTAATGCTCATTGTTCCATTATTTTAGAATGTCATTTTTTCTGGTGTATTACTTATTTCCTTCTTTGAATTAGCTTTGTTTGAGAAAAACATGTTGTGTTTTACAATATAAACATTGTTCTTTTGTTGAGAAAAAGTTGAAAATGATATATTGTATTGAATAAATTTGCATTTTACAAGACCAAATTAAACTTGAAATATTTTACTTCCACCCGTAAAATGCTGTTATGCTCCTGTCTGAACACATCGTGACTGTGTCTCAAATGAAAGAACACCACCATCCACTTCATGCATGAACATGTAAATTTCATCAGTTTGTTTTGCAACCCAACCTGATTTCTTATCAATCTACCTCACAATTGTTTACAACAGCCTTGCATTACAGTGGAAGTCCGAAGTATACCCTCTATTTTGTTCTTTCCCTAACGATTTGGGAAAGAAAAGTGGTGCAAAAGCGCTAAGAAAAAATAAGTCAAAACTGGGTTAAGTGCGACCTGCCCACACCCAGCAGGGGACACTCTTCTCTTAGTACTATTCCACAGCTTCCGGTACCAGTGTTCACACATATAACCAACATGACATTCTTTTTTCTTCTGCCATTTTAGTAAGATGCATTTTCATTTGCTCTGATCAGTGATAATTCAACTCATTTTACAGTATGTTCCTGTGCTGAATTATATATCTGCTGGCCATTGAATAATACAGGGCTGTGTTTTTGTATATTCTCGTTATATTCAACCAAATTTTTTGACATATATCTTCTCCATGTTTGTGCACGATTTCTGTGTACCGTGGGGTTTAGTCTTTGTTTTTTGTTAACATATATAACATATATATGCTATCAGGGCTGAAAATAAGCAGCCTGACATTTGCAGAATAATGTCCCCAGAGGGTGAATTTGATGATGCTATCCCATACAGTGGGCCAATTTATCCTCGGGGTACCTCTTTCTGTTTAGATTTGAGACCCTGATTCAGACTGAGGTTCACTGAGGGTAAATTTAGTGATGTTACCCTGCTATGGGACCTCATTTTGCAGATGACAGTCTGCTTATTTTCTGGCTTGTATGCTATCCTTTTGGATATTGCTTTTGGAGTTAGGTCATGGCCATTCTTCCTGCACCTGCAGGAAAGGGGAACGCTGTCGATCAGGGCCTCCCGACATGACCACATCTGGTGAGAGTTTTACCCTCTCCATTGGGGATTTGCAGTCTGTGCTTGCAGTGGATACTGCTGGAGCTGTGGAAGTCTGATCTTGCAATGGATACTGCAGTAGCTGTTGAAATGTCTGGTGAAGAGATGCCTGGTTCTGGGACTGTTGTCCCTCTCCAGTCGACATCTGAGGCTGTCACTAGGGTTGTGACTCCTCTGGAGCCGAGCCCGGTTACTCTCTCCACTTTTCCACTGGTTTCAACAGCTTCTGACGTATCTTCTGCTGCAGCAGCTCCATGTGCAATGGCTACGGTCATCGTTTCTGCCAGCCTCGGCTTATCCCTGCAGGAGTCTGCAGGGATATCTGCTAATTTGGATGTGGTATATATCAGCCCAGCCTTCCCTGGCTTCAACTCGGCGAAGTTGGAGGGGGCTGCCAGCCGATTTCTCTGCTGTGGTCTCTCAACCATTAAGCCCAGCAGGTTTTGATTTGGATTCAGATGCCCATGGTGGGGTTACCCGGGGCTCTGTTGTGCTTCCGTCCATGCTCTTTGTCCTTCGGCCAGTTTTGTGGAACTGGTACTTTTTGTGCAGCCTAGACCTTCTGTCCCTCAGAGGTCCGCAGCGACTCTCCTGAGTTCCTGCACTTCAGATCCTCAGGGTATTTCATACCCCTATTAGCACCTTGATTCAGATGTTTCGGCTCCCACCCGTTGTCCCACGTTGGGTGTTCTTGAGCGTGACCCTTTGCAGGTTAAGCGGATCAGATGTGAAGCCACTTTGCCGGTTTGTTCCCATGTCGAACCAGCAGATACGGGTCGTGAGCTTAGGGAGGCCCTCTCCTTGCTCATGCAGGTTCTTTCCAAGAGCCTTCCCTTGCCTCCATCGAAGCAACTAGTGGCTCCCAGGCGCGATTGGAAGCAGGGTGCTTTCTGATTCCCCTGGTGTTCCTACATCATGAGAGGCACCGGCTGGTATGCCCGAGATGGCCTTGTTTCATACTCAGGGGATGGGTCAGACACACCTGACGTCGAGAGCTATCAGTCTTCTGACTTGAGGCAGCTCTCGACTTTGTGTTTGAGTTCCGGAATGTCAGACCAGCCTGAGGTTTCAGCCAGGCCGCGATCATCGGTCACGCACCACCTACAGCTTGTGAAGCAACCTGCTTCAGTCAGTAGAAGTTGTCGAAGCTTTTGCAGCATTGGACTCTAAGCTGAGTTCCAAGGCTATGAAGACTTTGATCTTCACTAGGGCTGAAACTTGTTACCCTCTCTGTGTGTTATTGTTCCCACGATTCCGCCAATCCGTCGGTCTGCCAGACTTTGATGGTACATTCGAACCATTATCCCTCCACTTTTGGATATGCGTTTTCTCACATACAAGACAGCTTTTCTGATGGCTTTTGCCTCAGCCAGGAGGGTTAGTGAGCTTCACGCCCTCTCGGTGTATCCGGCCTTTTTCAGAAGCAACGCCAACAGTTTTACTTTTACCACTGATTGTTCCTTTCTGGCCAAGAGTCAGATACCAGACTCTACTCCGCCTCCTATCTGTATCAGGGCTCTTCCTTCTGTTGAGGGTAATCGCCCTCTGCTCTGTCTGGTTCGTGCAATTCGCATTTACCACAACTGCACGCAGCTTATGGGGAGAGGCAGGAAACAATTCTTTCTGTCCCTTATCCGTGGTCAGCAGAAGATCTCTCCTAAATCCATTTCTAGATGGATTTGTCTTGCTATTCACGTGTCATACACTCATCTAGCGGCTGACAATTGTATTACCAATCGCACTTCTGACCACGAGGTGCATGCATTGTCTACATCCTGGGCTTATGTTAACTCCCTAAAGTTGTCGGATGTTATGCATGCAGCCTACTGGAGAAATGCTTCTACTTTCTTTAGGCCCTCTTTCTTCTGCTCAGGCTGTTATCAACCCTAGCCATTATGCTTCTTCCAAGGTCAATTCCAGCCCTGTGCTTGATTACTGTCCTTTCTGGCTGTGTATCACTCAGCGCCATAAGCCTCATCTCTCATTGTCGTTTACTAATGTTTGTGATACTATGGTTTTATAGGCCTTCGGAACTCTTCTTCTGTCCACAGTTCCAGCGCAGTCGGGTTATGTGGGGGTTGGTTATATGATTCCCTTCCCTCCTCCTATTGTCTATTCAGCCTGTTGTAAACAATTGTGAGGTATGTTGATAAGAAATTTAAATTTTCTAGTAAATTTCCTTTCTTATTATACCTGCCACAATTGTTTACCTGGAGGCCCTCCCTTTTTATCCGGGGAAGAATCTTTCCTCTCCGCTGATCACATAACTCCAGTGTTGGTGGGTTCAAATAGAATGACACATTGGTTATATGTCTGTGCACTGGTATCGGAAGACATGGATTAGTACTAGGAGAAGAGTGTCCCCTACTGGGTGTGCACCTGTCACACTCGACCCAATTTTGGCTTATTTTTCCTTGTTGCTTTTACAGCACTTTTCTTTTCCAAGAAAGGAAATTTACTATAAAATTTAAATATCACGACACCAGTTTATGGCTAATTTTCATAAGATGAATTGATGCTTAGTGAATTTGTAGAGTTGACCAGTTGATGTTTTCAACTTGAAGCTACGAGGCAGCAGGGTGAAAATATTAACTGGACTACCCAGAATTAAGCATGAACTATTTCAATAAGTAATTGCACTATACAGCAGCACCCTGTAAATTGAATATGTTTGAGTGGAGGAAGCTGGATAACCCAGAGAAAACCACTTAGCAGTGGCAAACAACTGTCAGACTCTGTAACTTACTAACCCATAGCAAGCAGAGTTTGCAGCGGTTGAAGGCAAATGCACCATCATTGTGCAGCACACTTTAGTACACCAAGCCACTGTTAAATGTGTTGACCAAGGACACAATGCAGGTGACAATGGTCAGGCTTGAAAAGTCGGTTTGAAGACCAATGGTTTATCACACTCCCTGTTAATTGAATAGACACTTTGTTAGTTAAAAATATTCATATGTATCTACACGTATCTATGTACAATAGATAAAATTCCTATATTCGATGTACTGAGGCCAAATATGCCTATAAACAAATCAAATTCACTGGTTGTTAGAATAAATCTTCAGTAGATCACAGTATTTTTTATTATTCATTATCAGAAGATTACTGTATAACCAAAAATGTAATTAACAGATGATTTATGCAAGGATGACTTGGCAAGAGAGAAAGTGAGTCCATTTTACTGGATAATCCTCTTAGATTACCTATTTATTTATTTATTGGAGTTTAACAACACTTTTGACAGCCAGAGTCACTTTATGTTGGAGACTTAGATTACCTGTATCTATGGTAAATGAATATATTCCTACAGCAGCAAGCTGTTAACCACAGTTCAATAAGAAGTCATTATTCCCTACTCCTCCCCTGCAGGAAAGAGAAAAAATAGTATAGAGCTCTATCTATTCGTATGGACAGCCATTTACAGTCAAAACATTAATGTAGTTTATGTGTCGTTGATGTTCGCCTAATGGTTGCATGTTGGGGCCAGTTTTCTGGGCCAGTGTAAATTGTGGAATTGATCAAAGTCAGAATAAATAACCCAGGGAATCTCGGATTTTGGGTTGAATGAAATCTGGCAGATTTCGAATCACTTTGAATCAAATTTCAGAGCCCTTCAAGTTGTAAATATTAGACCTTCTTACAACAATAAATTTTGTCAGTCTCCACTCAAAAATTGTATTGAATGGCATCTATTTGGGCAAGTCAATCAAAAAAGTGAAATATTCCAGAATGGAATCAAAAATAGTTTCGGAAATGCAACCTTATTGAGCCATTACTTCTGCTCAGTCGTTGGAGGCCGAATGTCGATCCTCTGGTTCTGGTGCTTCAGTTCAGTTACCGCAGTCTCTTCCTTATCACCTTCTCCCCTGCCCGATGTTCAGTGGATTACGCAGGGAGTTCCATTGGATTTCCCCACGGCATGTCCGACTGTGTTCCGACAGCAGTCACCAGCGATCTCGGATGGGGTGTGACATTGGATCCTCTAGGTCTTTTCCTTCATGGGTCATGGGACCAGGATCTAGCAGCTCTTCACATCAACCAGACGGAGCTTCTTGCTCTTCCTCTGAGTTTCTTGCAGTGGATCCCCCGCCTTTCGAATTGTCAGGTCCTTCTGTTGTTCGACAATTCAACAGTGGTTGTTTACATTCGGAACCAGGGCGGCACTCACTATGTTCCCATATACGAATTGGTTCGGATCTTCTACTGCTCGCTCAGGATGTCAACGCCGGAGTGCTGGTTCGTCACTTTCCTAGTTGTCCTAGCCGACTCCCTGTCCCCACGGGGCAGGTTCTTTTTCACCGAGTGGATGTTGCAGTCTATTTGCGATCTCTGGGGTCGTCCCCACATCAATCTCTTTGCGATTCATTGGAACCCTCAGGTGGACACTTTCATGTCCAGATGCTCTGGCTTTCGCCGTGGACGCTCTGTCCCTCCTTTGGAACGGTCTTGTCGGCTATTCCTTCCTGCCAGGGGGCGCCAGTGGCATTGCAGTAAACGGTTCTCATCAGATCACCGAAGTTAAGCAACGTCGAGCCTGGTTAATCCTCGGATGGGTGACCGTCTGAGCGATCGATTCGGACTCCCGCGTTGTGTCCTTGGGCAAGGCACTTAACCCCGATTGTCCACATGGGGGCACGATGACGCCGTGTACTAAGGCATACTGCACGTCGATGGTGAGCATGTCTTCAACCAATCTAACCCTGCCTGTGCTGCAGTGCGGAGTTACGATGTTGGGGAGCTGGCAGCTGCTCGTCGTTGCTCGGTGGTTCTCTCCTGGTACTCCGGCTTCCTTCACCCGTAAAACTGTCACGGTCACGGTTAACCATTGTGCATAAGTATGTGACCTTAAACACCAATAAATAAATAAATTCCTTCCTGCCGGTTCTGATTCTGCCTTAGGTTCTAGCCCAGATACGAACCTGCACTTGTCGAATCCTTTCGCTCTCACCCCTGTTGCCTCAGTGGGTGTGGATCAATCTGCTCCGCTCTCTGTTAGTGGCAGTTCCGGCATGTCTCACTCTACGTCGCGACTTTCTTTGCCAAGGTCGTCCGAGAAGGTTTCACGTCAACCCGACTTCATTGTGCCTTTTGTCAGGTCCTGTCTCCTCCCTAGTGATTTTTCGAGATGAGCAGTGGAGTTGCTTTTCTTCTTGAAGGAGCCACTCACTCCACTGGTTTAGCCTCTGCAGCTAAGTGGAAGGTCTTCTGTTGATGGTGTGCGGGTCACTCTGTTGCTTCTGTCACTCCTTCGCTCACACAGATTGCGGAGTTTCTGGTATATGTTTGATTCTGGGGGTCTCCAGCAATGGGTACAGGTCCATGCTTCGTAGACCTTTTTCGTATGTGGGACAGCGTTGTATTGGCACTCATCCTTGCCTCTTCAAGCTTGTTCTGCATTTTTCCTTGAAAAGGCCTAGGACTCTGCAGCTTACTCCAAGATGGACTCTTTCTTGGGTGCTGCTCTGCTTGGGGGGCGGGGGGGGGGGGGGGGATGCGCCTTTATACCAGGTGAATATGCGTTTTCTCACATGCATGCAAGACAGTTTTTCTGATGGCTTTTGCCTCAGCCAGACGGGTTAGTGAGCTTCACTCTCTCTCGGTTGACCTGGCCTTTTTCTGGAGCTCTCCCACGAGTGTTATGTTTACAAGTGATTGCTCCTTTCTGGCCAAGAATCAGATACCAGAAACTACTCCGCCTCCTATCTGTATTGGGACTCTTCCTTCTGTTGAGGGTTAACACCATTGGCTCTGTTCATTTGGAAAGGTAGGATCGATTTTCTGTCTCTTTTCCCTGGTTGACAGAAGATCTCTCCTGAATCCATTTCTCGATGGATTTGTCTTGCTATTCGTGCAGCTTCCGCTCGTCTAGCGACTGACGATTATTTTACCAATCGTTTTTCTGCCACGAGGTGTGTGCATGACTAACTCTGTCATGTTGTTGGATGTTATGCTGGCAGCCTACTGGAGAAATGCTACTTTCTCCACTTATCTGCGACAGTTGCAGGAGCAGGCAGAGGACCTTTGTTCTATGGGCCCTCTTTCTTCTGCTCAGGCTGTTGTCTATCCCAGCCATTCAGCTGCTTACAAGGTCAGTTCCAGCTCCGTGCTGTTACTGTCCTTTCTGTCTGTGCATCGCACATCACCATATGCCTAATCTCTCATTGTCTTTTACTAATGTTTGTGATGCTATGGTTTGATAGGCCTAGGGACCTCTTCCTCTGTCCACGTTTCCATTTCAATTGAGTTATGTGTGGGTTGGTTATGTGATTCCCTCCATCCTATTGTCTATTCAGCCTGTAGTAAACAATTGTAAGGAAGGTCGATAAGAAATATAAATTTTATAGTAAATTTCCTTTCTTATAATACCTACTGCAATTGTTTACATGGAAGCCCTCCTGTCTTCTTATTCGGGTAAGAATCCTTCCTCCCTGCTGACCACATAATTGTTATGTTGGCGGACTCAGAAGAATGGCTTGATGACTGCCTTGCACACTGGTTAACGGAAGTCATGGAATTGTACTAAGAGAAGAGTGCCCCCACTGGGTGTGTGCCGATGGTGCTCGACGCAGTTTTGGCTTATTTTTTTCGTGGTGTTTTTTACACCACTTTTCTTTCCCAAATCTCTTGGGAAAGATTAAAATAGAGAGTATTTTATCCAAGTTAGGATTTTCCACTGTAGTGCAAGCCTGTAGTAAACAGTTGCGGTAGGTATAATAAGAAAGGAAATTTACTATAAAATTTATATTTCCTCAACATATCTTAGTCATTGTTGTGATAATCACACAATAATTCAGTGCATAAATGTAGTAATATTCTATTTTTGTGGCTTGTTCTCTGAGAACATTATCACAAGTTTTACAGTCTTAGTTTTTTAATGCTGGTCGTTAAGGCCAAGTAGATCAGCACCGATAGTTTTGAGCACCAATCATTTTGGCACCTGGTTAAGTGGTTTCAACACCTAGGGACTTCATTTCACTGTGGACAAAAAATAAACATTAAAACATTCTTGATAATAAACTTTATTACAGTATGTAATAAAATCAAACAATGAATAAACGCACACATGTAGAGCATTTACGTCGGCACAAAAATAACGAATAATAATGATATGAATAATAATCAGCATCACTATAAAATCAAACAATGAATAAACACACACAATTAACACATTTAGGTTAACACAAAAATAATGAATATACAAAAATAATGAATACTGATTCACCATCATGTATTTAAAGCCCATAAATTTCTGTACATTTTCTTAATAGTTTGCTGGTACTGATTTCCCCCTTTGAATATTAATCCCAAAGTTCAAATAATGATTATGCCAACCTTCTGTGTCATTATTTGTCTGCACACTAGACATAAAAACACTCCAACAATGAATGTCGAAAACTCTTCCATTTATCCGTGCATTATTAACGTAATCCATCAAAACTCTGTACTCTGTACTTTGGTGATTCTGCTCTTTTGTCGAGTTTAATGAAAGCATCTGGGATGTGTTCACGAGGTGAAAATGGTCATTGCCATCACTCTTCTTGAAAAGGTGTAAACTTCATCCCTCTTGTTATATTCACTCTGTAAACCAAGTCCTTGTATTTTACGATACATGGCCTGTGACTAATGGAATGCACAACCTTGTATTGGAATACCATTGAACCTTTCACATAACAGCTGACACAGGTCCTTTCAAAATCGAGGACAAACCTCTTGAGGGCTATTCATTTTGGAAGCTGTCGGTCAGTAGCACTTGACACAGCTTAATAATCATCTTCCTCCTTCTGGACAGAAAACAAAAGGCTAAAGGAACCTGTTTAGTGTTGTTTTCACATTTAACAAGTGTGTGGATTGAAAATAACTGTACCCATGGCTTGTTTACAACTTTGAAGGTTCCATCCATGTACCAGGTCTTAGCTTTTGCTGGATGGTCTAGTTGTCTGTTGGTGTAGAAGTTCAGATGATACCTTCCACCGACCTCAATGTTATGTCCAAAGAAGTTTGTAGTGTTGTCGTCTACAAATTCCATTTACACTTTTGATTAAATATGCAGGGTGAGGTCGACTTGAATCAGGAGCAGTTTTGTTTGCTTAATCACGAAATGTTTCCTCTGCCACCTGTGGTGCTGGCTTTTCAAAGACTCCTTCCTGTGCATTCAATTTGGCCTGGAATAAAAGAATATAACACATTATCAATTTATTGTAATTATAACTAAAACTGTTGTGTCTGAACATACAACCCATGAGTATCCTACTTGCATGTCCAGTGGTAAAACTAAATGGAAACAAGTGTTAATTATTAATTATCATTTATTTATATTAATAGTATTTATATCAATATTGTTTAAACCAGAGAAAGATAAATATTCACCTGTGGTTTAATTTTAACTGTTAAGAATTCCCCTTGCTCTGTCGCATGAGTATGTGTTTTGAGACCTTTTCTGAAGTTATGGCCATCCTGAATAACAGTTGCCAGACAGTTCATCCCTTTTGTCTGTTCAGTGCACCTCCATAACATGTGGTTGTTTTTCTGCTTTTTGATGGTAAACTGTACCCTTCTTCATAGACCAACATCCCTTTTCCACGCTTTGTCCCACTATCTACAATGTGATAAGAGTCAGTTGGTGTTTCTGTGGGCTCTACTGATACTATAAGAGCCTCATCGGTAATTGATCCTCAGTCAGTGGTTGTCTGTATTGGAAAGATCTACAAACAGTAAAAGATTGTCCTTGAGGTTCAACTTCAGTCCATGATTCTTCTGTGCCAAACGAATGTTGTATTATGAAGGTCGCATTGTGACCAACACTTATTTCATGTTTGTTACTATTGTCCACATGATTGCCCTCACTATTGTCCACACCACTACTTTGGTCACTAAAACTAGTCAGCTGAGAAAAAGATGCGACCATTCAACACTCAGATGTTCCCTTAGGGCAGCTCTATACTCCTGTTGATATACATCAGTCCAAAACCCTTGGTGCTTGAGCATCTATCACACTCGAGCCCCTGCTGTCGTGGTTGTGTAACACTTGATACAGATATCTGAAGACATTCTGATGAACAATGCCAAACAACAGAATTTGCCACCATTATATTACAAAATCATTTTGATAAACAACACATTTCTGAAGAGCCAAAAATAAATGATAAACTGTGTTTTCTTATGAAAACATCGAATGATAATCAATAATCAACAGAACAATTATCGCCAACCAAAAACAAACACACTTCTGAAGAGCCAAAAATAAATGGTAAGGCCACACAAAGTAGATCTTCTGTTTCTCAGGCCATTATTTGTAAAATTGCATGCGGACAAGAGTTTTTTTATTTTATTTTTTATTTCTGTAATTATTTCTTTGCTATCAAAAGTTCATGTTCTTGGTTTATGTTTTAGGCCTCATAATCTACAGAATAGCATGGGTAGTGGTGTATTTCGTCCCTTGAGAGCAAGAAGGCTTTGCAATGCTAAAGCATTGCAAATCCTTGCACTCAAGGGAGAAATTTATCAATTTTTTTAACTTTGGTAAAATATCTGACATAAACCATTTAATTTCTATTTTTTAAGTTTACATTGGTTATAAAAAGAGAGCATTTGGCAGCCAAAAGGACCGCGCGGGAGGGCCTGAGAAACAGATTTTTAATTTTTTTAGGCCTAAACTGAGTTTTCTTATGAAAACATCATCGAATGATAATCAATAATCAACAGAATAATTATTGTAAAAAACAAACACACTTCTCAAGAGCCAACAATGGTAAACTATTTTTTCTTGTGTAATAATAATCAACAGAACAATTATCATGTGAATCATGCAATGAGGTGCCGAAACAACTTGACTGAAGTGCCGAAATGACCTAAGAACCGGTGCAGAAACAACCCAGTGCCGAAATGACTTGATGCCTACGTTATTGGTCACTGTGTGAAATGCTTATTCTTATTTTGAATTTGGGAAGTTTACTGTTAACAAAGAACTTGGTTCAAGCTATTAGAGAATATCTCTTTTTGTGTTTTGCGGAAAGTGTTAAATTGGAAATTAATAGAACTAATAAAATACATGCAGATGTTTATGACAGAGAAACAACAATTAAAAATTTTATTTGCATGCCAAAAGTATACTGAAAAGACAACAGCAGGAGCATTATGTTCATATTTTGCAGAAAAATAGGCATTTAGGAAGAGACTTTTGAAAGTTATTCACCAGAGAAACTTGACAGCATTCTGTTAAAGTTTTATTTTTCTGTCCAGACAATTGAATTGTCTTTCTGAGTATTTATTATTTTAAGATTTAATGATATCTTGAGGAAATAGATAAAATTATCACTTTTGTTTGTTCACATAGCACTGGTTTGTGTCTACCTTCTGTCTGTCATGTTCATTTGAAATAAGACTGATTTCGAGGAAGAAAAAGCCTTACTATGAGAAGAAACAAGGAGTAACTGGTACAGTAAGAACCACTTCATTGTATACTGGTTAATAGAATTATTCTGTTTACTGCTTATCAGTGTCATGCACCAATCATTTACCACACCTTCAGTACTCCTGTAGTAACACCAGAAAGTAGAGTAGTGCTTGTTTACTGGGGGAGGGGTGAGATACAAGTTTGTTCAAATTAAGTTTCTCAATTCATATTTGGGCAAAAATTTTGATATTTGGTATTCAACATCATTATGCAGGTCTGATTCAAGTTTGTTCAAATCAAGTCCCTTGGTTAATTTTTGGTCTCCATACCTGAGAGCAAACTTTAACTTAGTGCAATTTGAGGAAAAATCTTTAAAAATCTTCTTCTTTACATCCATGGGTCAGAATATTTTAATATTTGGTATATAGCATCCTTAGGGTGGCTAAATTCAAGTTTGTTCAATCAAGTCCATGGGTTCGTATCGGAGCCTGAATTTTAACTTAATAGCTTAATATGGGGAATATTCTTTAAAAATCCTTTTCTACAGCAAGAACAAGTTTATTCAAATCAAGTCCCTGGGTTATCAGTTGGGCTCCCTGTGGGAGCCTGAATCTTTACTTGGTGCAATATGAGGAATATTCTTTAACTGGTAGAATGCTGGAAGCCCATATTTGGGCTTGATTTCGAAGTGCTGGCACTACAACTCAAAGGCTTTATATTCTGTGGATATGCTTCATATAACTGTTGAAGTGAAATTACATAGTGTGTAAGGATTTGGCTTGTTATAATTTATAGGTACTCTCCCATAAATTGTAACAAGGCAAAGGGGGGTTTGGGCCCAAATTTTAACGTAATGTAACCTGACAAATAAGCTTTAAAAATTTCCTTCCGATCTGCTGTTCAGAATTCATTGATATTTGGTATACTGCATCCATGCAGGAAATCAGACTGAAGTCTGTTCAAATTAAATTGATATTTGAGTGCCCTAGTTTTGCTTTACTGGAAAACGGGAATTTTTTCTGTGGTAGCATCTCTAAATGCTAGAAAAAAATCATCCAACATGGGTTATGAATAATTACATGACTTCATTCCCCTGTACTGTTGACTAGTCAAAGATGCTAATTATAAATCCTTCTTTAAACGTTGTCAGATGATTTCCTCCCCCTCCCCCAAAACCCCTCACCCCCTTTGGGCCTTATTATTTCAATTTTTGTCTCAAAAGCATAGCTTATGACTCAATGAGCTCATTCCGATGAGCGGATATAAGCTCAATAAAAATTTCAGTCTTTTTGCAAATGTCTGCTGTTCGTGTAAGGTTTGGGGTTGTTCAGAAATAAAAAAATTGCCATGTGCCACAATTTTATATAGGCAATTAATAAATTATAGTTCTTTGAAGCCATTTTCACATCAAAACTACTTCTTATAGAATTTAACCCACTTTGTCTTGATTGAAAGAACTCTGTAATTTTTAGCTCATCTTGACAAAGTCAAGCTGAGCTAATCCGATGGCTCTCTATCCGTCGTCTGTCAACACCATATTTTGGTCTTCTCCTCCAAAGCCACTAGGCCAATTCAAGTGAAAGTTTGTGTGAGTGATGGTCCCAAATGGGCATTGAATTTTTGTTCAACTCAACATGCCCAGCCTCATAGGGAGGGAGAGGGGAAAAGTGCTCTAAAATATTTTTAAAATCTTCTTCTCATGAACCAGTGTATACAATGACTTGATATTTGCTATGGAGCTCCCTTTTGAGGTGTAGAATCAAGTTTGTTAAAACGAAGTTCGTGAAGCAATATTTGGCTTTGTAATGGGAGGGGTAAGATTTTTGGCCCCTCCCAAAATATCTATTTTCTGAACCCATGGTCTGGTTGGAACCAAATTTGGTGTGTGGTATTATTGGGTCATAAGTACTTGACTCGTGCAAAAAAAATAATTATCACATCCCCATAGGAACCCTGGGAGCTAAAAATAGAAATATTTTCCAACGGCCATATTTCCCAAATCACATGGAACAGAGAGCTGTTATTTGGTATGAATTATCCTTAGGACCAGTAGAATTGAATGGTAAAAAAAAAATGCCTTCAGTTATGTTGGGGGTTTTCTATAATGGGCATCGAAAAAATGCTGAGTCAGCATATTTGTAAATCTTTTAAAAAATCTTTTCTCCAGAACCAATCATCAGAATCTTTTGATATTCAGTGTACAGCATTCATAGGGGTTCAGATACAAGTTTGTTAAAACAAAGCCCATTTGTTCCTATTTGGGCTCAATACAGGAGCCCAAATTTTTAACATAGGGTAATATGGGGAATATTCTTTAAAAATCTTCTTCTTCAGAACCACCAGTCAGAATCTTTTAATGTTTGGTATACATCATTGTTATGAGCGTCAGATTCAAGATTGTTCAAACCAAGTCCTTAGGTTAATATTTGGCCCAAATTTGAACTTTGTTCAATATGGGGAATAATTTTAAAAAATCTTCTTCTTCAGATCCATCCGTCAGAATGCTAGCATGTTTGGTATACAACATCTCTAGAGGGTCAGATTCAAGTTTGTTCAGATCAGATCCCTAGGTATATATTTGGGCTTGCTATGGTAACCCAAATTTTTACTTCCTGCGATATGAGGAAATTTCTTTAAAAATCTTCTTCAAATCCACTCGTCAGAATGCTTTCATATTTGGTATACAACATCTGGGAGAGGGGGGAGGGGGTCAGATTCAAGTTTGTTCAAATCTTATCCATAGGTTAATATTTGGGTTCGCTATGGTAGCCCAAATTTTAACTTAGTGCAGTATGAAGAAATTTTTTTTAAATATTTCTTCTTCAGATCCAACACTCAGAATGCCTTCATATTTGATATGCAACATCTCTAGCGAAGTCAGATTCAACTGTGTTCAAATCGAGAGCCTGGGTTAATATTTGGGATCCATATGGGATCTGGAATTGGCCATGTTGCTGAAGAATTAAAAATTTTGTGTTCCGTACCCTCTAGAGGTGTGTAACTAAGATTAATCCACATAGGTTGTATCAATGGGCTTCATAGGGGAGCTCTGCTTTTTACATTATGATGAACTGAAGAAAGGCATGATGCCCGGATTATTTTTGTCACACCTGCGGGGCCCAAGGATTGACAATGTATCCTATTCAAATGGATTGCTTAATGTAGACTCATTCTTGGAGTCTGTTTACATTGTGTTCTGTTCAAGATGAGTGCTTCAGGCCCCACGGGGCCTCTTGTTTAGGTTACTGAGAATACCCTCTGAGTTTGACAGATACAGTAAAGAAGAAAATCATAAAGGAACTTAAAAAAAAGAAAAGAAAGAAAAACGAGAAAAAAATTACTCACAAAACACTTTTAAATAGACCAAAAGTGCATTTCTTCTCATCTGTGTCACAGAACGCATCCAAAGAGAAAAATGTAATCAGAAATGATTTAACACTAATGTTTCATCAAGTTGTCTTGAATAGATCTCTTTGGTTGATTTCAGGAAAAATTTGGTATCTTTGAAAATCAATACAAATTTTTATTTAACTGGTGTTATTCTTTCTTTGATAGAATTAATTTTTATACACCTGTGGGTAAACACAGAACAAATTTGTATTTTTGAAATAGTCAGTCAGTTCAACTAGTTCGTCATTTTCTATGAAGTTGACAAGGCCAGATCACACATGACATCATAGACATCGAATTTAATCTGGCTTAACTGGTCGCATCAACTGGATGGAATGTTACAACCCAGATTAACTGCTTTAATAATTTGCTTCTAAATATGCTGGAAGTGACCTTATAGACCAATAAATAATGAAAAAATAAATAAATAATTAAGGCCAAAGAAAAGTAAAAAATCTGTTTCATAGACCCTCCTGCATGGTCCTTTTGGCTGCTGCATGCTCCTTCTTTATAACAGATGCAAATTTAAATTTATCCCTAGAGTGCAACAAGGCTTTGCAGTGCTTTAGCATTGCAAGGCCTTCTTGCACTCAAGGGACGCAATACACCACCGCCCATGTTATACTGTTGATTATGAGGCCAAAAACATAAAACAAACCAAGAATATGAACTTTTGATGGCAAAGAAATAATTATAAAAATAAAAAATAAAATAAAAAACTGCCCGCCTGCATAAAATTAAAAAAAAAATGGCCTGAGAAACAGAAGACCTACTTTGTGGGGCCTAACTTGTTTATTATATGACAGTGGATATTTAAAAATTGAATATAACACCTACCCCCATGGGAACCCAAGGAAGTGAAGCAGTTCTTGATTGCTGGGATCAGGCGTCCATAACATAGCTGATAGAGGTCAGATTATAATGAAACCTTACATGGATGAATTATGTTGAATATGCATCTTCCACTCAGAAGTTATGCTCTTTTTTCTATTGAGAAAAAGACATTTTTTGTGCATTCGAGTTGGTAGCTCGGCAGATAGTAGTCAAATCTTTATGAAATATTTCATGGATGTCTAGCATGACATGCTCTTTCAGGCACATATCAAGATATGCTGTCTATCTGCTCTTTCCATCCAGGAGTTTTACCCCTTTTTCGATTGAAAAGAAGACATTTTTTATCCATACCAGAGGTCAGATCTTAATGAAATCTTACATGGATATCCAAGGCCCTTGTATCAAGTTAAGCCCACCACACCTTCCATTCTGGAGTTCGCAGCTTTTTGCATTGAGAAAAATACAAGTATTGTCTATATGTGTCTGTAACTCTTATCACATTTCCCATGCGAGGCACTTGTCTTCAACCAATGCTAACCCAGCTTGTGTGGAATCAGTATGATGGGGAGCCTGACAGTTGCTCGCCATTGCTCAGTGTTTCTCTCCGGGGGTACTCGAGCTTCCTCCACCCATAAAACTGTCAGACACAAGGTGACAGTGGCTGTCAAAAGTGTCATTAAACCCCAATAAATAAATAACTCATATTATGGTAGTTATATTTTAATGAAATGACACACTAGGACCCAGTCACTAATCCTTGGGGTGCAAGTCCTCTAAAATAGGCAACATGGAGTATTGACTGACCTTTAATTATCTCCATGTTTGTGGTCATGATTAGTCATTGTGCAGAGGTATGTGACCTTAAACACCAATAAATAAATAAATAAATAATGACACTTTCTTTCAGAGATATCAAGCTGTGCTGTCCAGACCTTCCACCTCAGAGTTATACCCCTTTTTCCATTGAGAAGAAGAAATATTTTGTTGGTACAAGTCCCTAACTCAGCTGATAATGGTCAGATCTTCCAGCAGGAAGTTATACTCCTTGTTCCGTTGAGAAAATAAAATTTTTGTCTTTATGTGTCTATAACTAATCTGATAGTTGTCAGATCTTTATGAAATCTTTTATGGATGTCCAGTATGACAAGCCCTTTCAGACACATGTCAAGTTATGCTGTTTGCTTTTTCTGCTTGTGAGTTATACCCCTTTTCTAATTGAGAAATATTGTCTATCTGGACACAGTACAATCCCTTGACTTAGCTCCAATAGAGGTAAGCTGGCTTCTCTAGTTGAATCTCTTGTTGGTAATGGAAAAACATTTTACATGTATGTACTAAACCACTGTTCCAATTGCTTCCATGTTTGATATATAACATATTTGTCAGGTAAATTATACAATTTTGTCAAATTGAGCCCTGGGTGTCATGTTTGGGGAGGTGGTTGGGGTAGGGAGATGGGCACAGACATTTTAATTCTGCATAATGGGCATAGCATTCAAAAAAATTCTCATTCTCACAAGCCATTGGTGTAGATAATTTCATGATTGACATATCACATGTTAGCAATGATCTTTTACAAGTTTGTAGAAATTGAGCTACTTGGGACATTTTGAGGAGTTCTAGCCCCAACCACCAGCAATCACCCATTGTACCTCCAGCAATCACCCCTTGCTACCCCAGTTCTAACAGGTAAGTAATGGAGAAAATATTTTTAAAATATCTCATCCATATCATTTGACATTATATATCTCATAAATAATGAGTGACTGATTATTTTGAAACATTTTTTAAATCCTTTTGTGAAAAATCCAAAATTTGTCGAGTGATTGCTGCTGGCCATATTGGGACTCTTGTTATTTATTTATTTCTTTATTTATTTGTTAGCCCGACTGTTCACAGTCAGGGGTATAGTCATGATTTTCGTCCATCTGTCTGGCCATCTCCATCTGTCCGTCTGTTAACATTTAGAGTTTTGGTTAAAGTTTGTGGTTAAATTTTTTTAGTGAAGGTTGAAGTTTTTTTTTTAAATTAATATTAATTACTATTGATTGTATCATTCTCATCATGTTTCATGTTATTTTGGAAATATTTAACCCTTTTTTGTATGGCAATTTAACTTACAACTTCCAAGTTAAAGTTACACCTTTAATTCTTCCAACAGTTTAGTGCAATGTCACTGTTTCTCATTTGGGACAATGTCTGCTGTCTTCTGAACCTTTCTGCAGTGATTTCCATTAATATTGGCATGATTTTAATCCCTTTTAAATAAACATTAATTGCTATTGATTGTATCATTCTCATTATGTTTCATGTTATTTTGGGAAACATTTAACCCTTTTTTGTATGGCAATTTAACTTACAACTTCCAAGTTAAAGTTACACCTTTAATTCTTCCAACTGTTTAGTGCAATGTCACTGTTTCTCATTTGGGACAATGTCTACTGTCTTCTGAACCTTTCTGCAGTGATTTTCATTAATATTGGCATGATTTTAATCCCTTTTAAACATGTTTTCAGTCTTTCTTTGTATTGAAATTAGGCTTTGCTACATACTGTCTTACTTTATTTATTCATCAGATAGTTGCATCTAAGTACTTAATTCCACGAACTGCACCTCAGAAGAAATCAGCGACACTTGTCTTTTTCAAATTTCTCGGATGCCATAGAATTAAGAAAGGACGCTGGTTTTGTTTACATTGGCATGGCGGGGGTTCGAACCCACGCCAAGAGAGCTTCCTTCGGCACCAACCGCCTAGCGAAACTATACTGAACCACGCACACCACTCGGCCACCGACAGACCCCAAAAAGGGAATGCTAGTTAACCAAGTATATACGAGGCCAGTACAGAACACACGGAATACTCAATTATTTAATTATTCATCAGATAGTTGCATCTAAGTACTTAATTCCATGAACTGCACCTCAGAAGAAATCAGCGACACTTGTCTTTTTCAAATTTCTCAGATGCCATAGAATTAAGAAAGGACGCTGGTTTTGTTTACATTGGCATGGCGGGGGTTCGAACCCACGCCGAGAGAGCTTCCTTCGGCACCCACCGCCTAGCGAAACTATACTGAACCACGCACACCACTCAGCCACCGACAGACCCCAAAAAAGGAATACTAGTTAACCAAGTATATACGAGGCCAGTACAGAACACACGGAATACTCAATTATTTAATTATTCATCAGATAGTTGCATCTAAGTACTTAATTCCACGAACTGCACCTCAGAAGAAATCAGCGACACTTGAAATAAAGTGGTTTCAAATAATATTGGCATTAAATAACATCCATCAGTAAAATAACATCCGTCAGTAAAGGTTAGGTTTAGCTGACCCCCCAAAATTTTCCCCCAGAAAACTTGTTTTATTATGTTGGACATGTGTTTTAGGTTAGCTACCTAACATGTCCATAAAATAGCCACATAAGTAGCCATTTGTAAGAACATCCGTCCATCTGTCCAAACTTTCTTTATGGCATAACTCGAACAATAGTTCACAGATTTCAATTCTTTTCAGTATCAGTATCATGTCTTACTTTAATTCTTGCATAGTCAATACAACTTAATGATTGCATTTACATCAATGATTTCTTTTATCGGTTTTAGGAAATATTTAACCCTTTTTGGTGGTGAGTTTTACTTAGTATTCCCAGCTTAAAGTTTTGGATTAAAGTTTTGCTTTTCAAGGTTGTACCTTTCATTCTTCAAACACTGTGTTATTGTTTTTCATTTGGGCCAAGGTCTACTGAACCAAAATAAAGTGGTTTCAAATAATATTGGCATTAATTTAACCCTTTTCAAAACTGTTTGCGAATTTAATTTTTCTAAATTTCAAATTAGGCTTCTACCGCATACTTTGTTACTTTTTATCCCCCAATAAGGGGCGCAGTGGTGTCGCAGTAACTGGTTCTCATCAGTTCACTGAAGTTAAGCAATGTCGAGTATGGTTAGTAGTTCGATGGGTGACCATTTCAGCGACTGATTCATGCTCCCGTGTTGTGTCCTTGGGCAAGGCACTTAACCCCGATTGCCTACATGGGGGCACGATGACGCTGTGTACTAATGCGTACTGCACGTCGGTGGTGCGCATGTCTTCAACCAATCTAACCCTGCCTGTGCCGCGGTGCAGAATTCAGAGTTATGATGTTGGAGAGCTGGCAGCTGCTCATCATTGCTCGGTGGTTCTCTACGGGTACTCCGGCTTCCTCCACTCATAAAACTCGCACCGACATGATATGACCCTGGCTGTTAATGTGTCATTAAACCTTAATAAAAAAAAAAAATCCCCAATAAGGGAGGGATATAACATAGAGTGCCATCCATCCGTCTGTCCGTCAGTTTGTCTGTCCGTACACACAAATGACTACTTAAGTGGCTACGAGTTAGTAAAACAGGATACTTATGTGGTTAAAGTCTGTTACATGGCTAGCTGGGAGGGGGGGGGAGTAAATGTAGAGTAGAGTTAGGGCATTCTGGGGTGGGGTTTAGGGGTGGAGTTGGGTGGGTGTCAGTGAAGGGGTGTTAGAGTTATGTGGCTAGAGTTAGTTTAGGGTTAGCTTAAGATTAGGGTTAGGGGGTTGGTAGGGTTAGGGTCAGTAAAGGTTAGGGTTAGCTGACCCCCCAAAATTTTCCCCCAGAAAACTTGTTTTATTATGTTGGACATGTGTTTTAGGTTAGCTACCTAACATGTCCATAAAATAGCCACATAAGTAGCCATTTGTAAGAACATTCGTCCATCTGTCCAAACTTTCTTTATGGCATAACTCGAACAATAGTTCACAGATTTCAATTCTTTTCAGTATCAGTCTCTATAGCAGCAATGTCTATGTTAAGTTCGATGACCACCATTATCCAATGTTGAAGTTATTGTCCTGCAGCTCCCCCTCCCCCACCCAATTAGGTTTTTTTTCTCTGCTCCAAAATGCATTTTGAAGTATTTAGAGTAACGACATGCAGACATTTTTTTAAACTCCATACCCCTACCGCCCCCCCCCCCCCCCCCCCCTCCAACCCCCTCACCCAGTGCCAATTAGGCACTTTTTTTCTTGGGTCCAAAATGCATTTTGAAGGATTTAGAGTGACTATATGTGGAAAAAATTTACTTCTTTAATCCCCCCCCCCCCCTCCCCACCTCTATCTCTCCTTCCCTCTCCTCCTCTCCCAGGGCCATTTAAGGTACATTTTTTCTTTGGTCCAAAATGCATTTTGAAGGATTTAGGATGCGGAAAAAAATTTGACTCCTATAAACACCCCCCCCCCCATCCCACCCCCACCCATCTCCCCCCCAATTAGGCATTTTTAGCCAGATTGTTTACAGTCAGGGCTATTCATGACTTTTGTCCGCCCATCCAGCCATCTGTTAACATTTAGAGTTTTGGTTAAAGTTTGTGGTTAAATTTTTTTAGTGAATGGTAGTTTTTTTTTCTTTTTAATTAATATTAATTTCTATTGACTGCATCATTCTCATTATGTTTCATGGTTTTTAGCTCACCGAAGGGAGCTTAACTTATCACTTGCTGTCCGTCGTCGTCTGTTGTCGTCCGTCGTGAACTTTACATTATCGCCTACTCCTCCCAAACTACTGGATCAAATTGAACCAAATTTGGTGTGCATGTTCCCTATCATATGTCAATTCACACTTGTACAAATAAACTTGCCGCACCAACAGGGGGCACCACAAGGGGCATAACTCTGATAGCACCCATGAATTTCTTTCCAAAATTAAAAAAAATCTTCTTCTTCAGATCCACCAGGCAGAATTCTTTCCTATTTGGTATATGTCATCTCTAGGGGGGTCAGATTCAAGTTTGTTCAAATCGGCCCCCTGGATTCATATTTGGGCTCACTATAGAAGCCCGAATTTGAACTTGGTGCATTTTAGGCAAATTTCTTAAAAAACTTTTTCTCCAGATCCAGCGGGCAGAATCTTTTGATATTTGGTATGCAACATTAGGGTGGATCTGATTCAAGTTTGTACAAATCGGCCCCCTGGGTTCATATTTGGGCTCAGTATAGAAGCCCGAATTTGAACTTAGTGCATTTCAGGCAAATTTCTTAAAAAATCTTCTCCAGATCCAGCAGGCAGAATTTTTTGATATTTGGTATGCAACATTGTGTGGTGGATCTGATTCAAGTTTTTACAAATTGGCCACCTGGGTTCATATTTGGGCTCAGTATAGAAGCCCGAATTTGAACTTAGTGCATTTTAGGCAAATTTCTTAAAAAACTTCTTCTCCAGATCCAGCAGGCAGAATCTTTTGATATTTGGTATGCAACATTGTGGGGTGGATCCGATTCAAGTTTGTACAAAACGGCCCCCTGGGTTCATATTTGGGCTCAGTATAGAAGCCCAAATTTGAACTTAATGCATTTCAGGCAAATTTCTTTAAAAATCTTCTTCTCAAGATGCAGCAGGCAGAATCTTTTGATATTTGGTATGCAACATTGTGGGGTGGATCTGATTCAAGTTTGTTCAAATCGGCCCCCTGGATTCACATTTGGGCTCAGTATAGAATCCCGAATTTGAACTTAATGCATTTCAGGCAAATTTCTTAAAAAATCTTCTCCAGGTCCCGCAGGCAGAATCTTTTGATATTTGGTATGCAACATTGTGGGGTGGATCTGATTCAAGTTTGTTCAAATCGGCCCCCTGGATTCATATTTTGGGCTCACTATAGAAGCTTGAATTCGAACTTAGTGCATTTCAGGCAAATTTCTTAAAAAAATCTTCTCCAGATCCAGCAGGCAGAATCTTTTGATATTTGGTATGCAACATTGTGCAGTATATCGGATTCAGGTTTGTTCAAATCGGCCCTCTGGGTTCATATTTGGGCTCAGTATAGGAGCCCAAATTTGAACTTAGTGCATTTCAAGCAAATTTCTTTAAAAATCTTCTTCTCAAGATCCAGCAGGCAGAATCTTTTGATATTGGGTATGCGGCATGCTTAGGAGGGTGAGATTCAAGTTTGTTCAAGCCAAGTCCCTGGGTTCATATTTGGGCTTACTGTGGTAGCCCGAATTATAACTTCGTTCAAAATGAGGAATTTTCTTTAAAAATCTTCTTCTTCAGATCCAGCAGTTGGAATGTTTTGATATTTGGTATGCAGCATCCTTAGGGTGGTGAGATTCAAATTTGTTCAAGCCATGACCCTAGGTCGATATGTGGGCTCACTGTGGTAGCCCGAATTATAACTTAGTTCAAAATGAGGAATTTTCTTTAAAAATCTTCTTCTTCAGATCCAGCAGTTGGAATGTTTTGAATATTTGGTATGCAGCATCCTTAGGGGGGGCGAGATTCAAGTTTGTTCAAGCCATGACCCTAGGTCCATATTTGGGATCACTATGGGAGCCCGAATGATAACTTAGTTCAAAATGAGGAATTTTAAAAAAAATCTTCTTCTTCAGATATAGCAGTCAGAATGTTTTGATATTTGGTATGCAGTATCCTTGGGGGGTGAGATGCAAGTTTGTTCAAGCCATGTCCCTAGGTCCATATTTGGACTCACAGTGGGAGCCCGAATGATAACTTAGTTCAAAATGAGGAATTTTCTTTAAAAATCTTCTTCTTCAGATCCAGCAGATGAATGTTTTTGATATTTGGTATGCAGCATCCTTAGGGGGGTAAGATTCAAGTTTGTTCAAGCCATGTCCCTAGGTCCATAAAATTTGTCTCTCATGACTCCATTCCTTTGTAGTGTTGATGAACCATGTCTAACAGAATGTGACCCCAAATACTTCTTTGAACCACTTTGGCCAGTGAGCGATTAAGGCTCCTTGGGGCCTCTTGTTTGGGACATATTTAACCCTTTTTTGCAGTCAATTTAACTTCAAGGTTAAAGTTTTTGGTTGAAGTTTTTTATTTACAGAGTTACACCTTTAATGCTTCAAACAGTTTAGTGGATTGTCACTGTTCTCATTTAGGACAATGTCTATACTGTCTACTGAAGCTTTCTACAATGATTTTAATTAGTATTGTCAGGATTTTGACCCCTTTTAAACATGTTTTCAGACTTAGTTTCTTTGTATTGGAAATTAGGCTTTTACTACATACTTTGCATGGTCAGTACAACTTAATGATTGCATTTACATCAGTGATTTCTTTTATCGGTTTTAGGAAATATTTAACCTTTTTTTTCATTCAATTTTACTTTACCCTTTTCAAAACGGTTTTCAAATTTAGTTTCTTTAAATTTGAAATTGGGCTTCTGACACATACTTTGTCACTTTTTGTTCTTACATGATCAATACAACTTTTAATAATTACATTTACAGACCTGATTTCTTTTACTTGTATACAGTTTTTTTTCTCATTACCTGAGCTTCACAGTTTGAAATGTAAAGAAATGCCTTCTGCAGCATACTTCTATTGTTTTACAAGAGTAATACAGATTGGAAGGAAATGGGAGTGAGGGACTTTGATTCTGTCTCCAAAACTTCAGGGAAGATGAGTGGAATCAATCCACCCCTCCCTCCTTCCTTCCTGTGTTATCCAGACGATAAATCCAGTTCTAATTATACGATTCTGTCGAAATTTGATATTACTTTTTTATATGCCCATATGTAAAAATGGTCATATTATGTAAATGGTCTGTCCATCCATCCATTGGCCCATCTGTCCATCCGTCTGTCTATGCGTCTGTCCATCCGCCATCCGCCATCAACGATTGTTTTTCGACCGATAACTCCAGTTTTGGCAGTTATTCCCAAAATGCATTTTGAAGGTTTGGGAGTTATTACATGCCAAAAAAAAATAAAAATTGACTCCTGTAGCCCAACATTGTTTTATGTACTGCATCTTTAACCCTTTACCGAAAACAATTGAAGCCAACAGTACAAATTATTTTTCTGAAACATCAGATTTTTTTCATTTTTTCTTCTTACCTTTGCTTATTAGTCCTTACTGGAACAAGCTCATCAAGCTTGTTCCATTAATAGGTCATGAGGTATGTTTTGAGGGAGAGAAATGAAAAAATAAAATTTGAAGAGCAATTTTTGTATATCACGAGTACAGATATGGCAGATTCGTTAGGTAAACAGTTAACAAAAAATGGCGCAGACTATTTTGTGTCCAAGCATTGCCATTGCTGGGACAGTCAGGCTGTTTGTGTGACATCACTCTAGTTTATTTATTTATTTGTTATGGTTTTTAACGACACTTTTGACAGCCAGAGCCACCTCATGTCAGACAGTTTTACGGGTGGAGGAAGCTGGAGTACATGGAGAGAACCACCGAGTAACGGCGAGCAATTGTCAGACTCCCCAACATACTAACTCCACACAAACAGGGTTAGCATTGGTTGAAGACAAATGCACCATCAACGTGCAGTATGCCTTAGTACACAACACCACTGTTCCCCCACATGGGCAGTTGGGATTAAGTGCCTTAGCCAAGGAGATAACACGATCCACCACACAACTGACTATTTTTATGTTCACAAATGTTGAAAGACTTTGAACAGACTATATTCTATTACATGGATGATTAATTATTCTGAAGTTCCTAGTTATTTACCAACAATAGCATGGTCAACAACTGCTTCCAGATTAGGGTGAAGACTATATAGATATATTAAGGCCTAAAAAAAAAGTTAAAAATCTATTTCTTAGGCCCTCCCACCTGGTCTTTTAGGCTGCTGCATTCTCTCTTTTTATAACGAATGCAAACTTTAAAAACTTTTAAATTAAATGGTTTGTGCCTGATATTTTACCCAAGTTAATAAAATTGATAAAATTTGTCCTTTGAATGCAACAAAGCTTTTTAATAATTTAGCATTGCAAAGCCTTCTTGCACTCGGGGGACAAAATACACCACCACCCTGCTATTTTGTAGATTATGAGGTCTAAAACATAAATAAACCAAGAACATGAACATTTGTTGGCAAAGAAGTAATTACAAAAATAAAAAATAAAATAAAACACCTGCCCACATGCAATTTTACAAAAAAAATGGCCTGAGAAACAGAAGATCTACATTGTGGGGCCTAATTGTATTGTTTCAAAGCATTAACTTTTCTGTGGAAAGACCTGTGGTAAATATGTTCTGCTGTATTAGCATAACAGAACCTAGCTGGCAATCAATGCTCGATGTGCAAGTTCTCTTGAGGTAGGCAACACAAATGTAAGTAACTAATTGGAGTCTTGTTTGGTGTCTCAGGAGTTGGAAGATTGCAAGATTATGGTATAGACCTCACAGCATTAGCTTTGCTAGTCATTCTTCCCATTTCATTTGATACTCTTTCTTGATTTTTTTTTCCAACCCAGGCTTCTTTGAAAAGGAAGAAAAATTATATCTTAAATTAACTCAACTTGTCTCCTTGAGATAATACTCTGTGCAGGAGGAGTTCCTCATACAAAAGGGGCTACACCTCCCTGAAGGTGATTGTCTGTGCCTTCTATCAGATACATCCATGTAAGAGTGTGAGTGTCTTCCAGGTCAAGTAGTGTCTTTTGTACCTCAGCAGATAATTCCATCACTGAGCAATTAATGACCTCAGAGTCACTTTTAAATCTTTGTCTCTCGTTCAAATCATGTCCCTGGGACCAAAATTTGGATGGTTTTTGAATGAGATAGTTTTCTCCATGAACTGCTTACTTGAAGCAAATACGTGTGTGTGACACATATAACATTTTGTCATGGTAAGTGAAAAGTTTGTTTAGACCAGGCACTGAAGTCATTTGTGGACGTATGTGGAACACTCAAATTTTAACTCAGTTGGAACAGAAAAAACACTGAAAATATCTTGTCATCAGTCTCTGATTATACTAGTATTGTATGGATTTTCTTGAATGTAGAAGAATCAGAGGGGTAGACATTTTGTTGCTTGAATGAGAAAATCTAAAATTAACCCTTCACCTAATGAATCGTCCACATCCTCTCGTATAATTTTCAAATTTAAAAAAAAAAAATCAACAAAACCACACCCTGTTAAACCTCATTGGAATGAGTTTCTTAAGCGGCTTATACGGCTTGGGCTAGAGGCCGTATTTATGAACCAATCTTTACGAAACTTCTTGGGTACCTTTGTTATGACCGTGGGACGAGAACGAGTGGTTTTGGGTCTGATCCAAAATTCAAGTTGGCCGCTGGCAGCCATTTTGTACAAAATTAGGTGCAGTCAGATTTTTGCACAGAACTTCCATATGAAAGCGCTGATTTGAATAATTTTTTGTATGAATGTTTAGTACCATGAGACACATCACATATAATACAGGTTTTTTTCTCAAATCGTAAATTATGCAAACTAGACTAACTTTGATGTATTTTGTGTTACTTTCAGCACAGTAAGTGCAAATGCCAATTCGGATCGGGCTAGAGAACGTATTTATGAACCGATCTTTACAAAACTTCTTGGGTACCTTTGGTATCACCCTGGGACGAGAACAAGTGTTTTTGGGTCCGGTCCAAAATTTAAGATGGCCGATGGCAGCCATTTTGTACAAAATTAGGTGTAATCATATTTTTCTGCAGAACTTCCATATGAAAGCGCTGATTTGAATAATTTTTTGTGTGAATGTTTAGTACCATGGGATTCATCACATATGATACAGGTTTTTTTCACGTGCAGAAATTATGCAAATTAGATGAACTTTGATTTTTTCAGTGCTACTTACACACAGTAAGTACACATGTCAATACGGCTCGGGCTAGAGTCTGTAGTTATGAACCGATCTTCACGAAACGTCTTGGGTACCTTTGTTATCACTTTCGGACGAGAACAAGTGTTTCTGGGTGCGGTCCAAAATTCAAGATAGCTGCCAGTTGCCATTTTGTACCAAAATTAGGTCTAATCAGTTTTTTGTACACAACTTCTATACGGCTCAGGCTAGAACCGATCTTTACGAAACTTCTTGGGTACCTTTGTTATCACCGTGGGATGAGAACGAGTGTTTTTGGGTGTGGTCCAAAATTCAAGATGGCCACCAGCAGCCATTTTGTACCAAAATTAGTGCAATCAGTCTTTTGTACAGAACTTCTGTATAAAAGTTCTGATTTGAATAAATTTTTGTATGTTTAGTAACATGGAATACATCACACATAGTACAGGTTTTTTTCTCGTGCAGAAATTATGCAAATTAGATGAACTTTGATTTATTCAGTGCTACTTATAAACTGTAAGTGCACATGTCAATACGGCTTGGGCTAGAGGCTGTATTTATCAATCGATCTTCACGAAACTTCTTGGGTACCTTTGTTATCACCTTGGGACGAGAACGAGTGTTTATGGGTGTGGTCCAAATTTCAAGATGGTTGCCAGTTGCCATTGTGTACCGAAATTAGGTCTAATCAGTTTTTTGTACACAACTTCTATACGGCTCAGCTAGAGGCCGTATTTATGAACTGATCTTTACGAAACTTCTTGGGTACCTTTGTTATCACCGTGGGATGAGAACGAGTGTTTTTGGGTGTGGTCCAAAATTCAAGATGGCCACCAGCAGCCATTTTGTACCAAAATTAGTGCAATCAGTCTTTTGTACAGAACTTCTGTATAAAAGTTCTGATTTGAATAAATTTTTGTAAGGTTAGTAACATGGAATACATCACATATAGTACAGGTTTTTTTCTCATGCAGAAATTATGCAAATTAGATGAACTTTGATTTATTCAGTGCTACTTATACACTGTAAGTGCACATGTCAATATGGCTTGGGCAAGAGGCTGTATTTGTCAATCGATCTTCACGAAACTTCTTGGGTACCTTTGTTATCACCTTGGTACGAGAACAAGTGTTTCTGGGTGTGGTCCAAAATTCAAGATGGCTGCCAGTGGCCATTTTGTACCAATATTAGGTCCAATCAGTTTTTTGTCACAACTTCTACACAGCTCTCGTATTTATGAACTGATCTTCACGAAACTTCTTGGGTACCTTTGTTTTCACCTTGTGACAGGAACGAGTGTGTTTTGGGGAGCCTTTGTTATCGCTGTGCTATGAGAACAAATATTTTGGGGTTCAATCAGACCCACTCTGGTTTCTTTTCTAGTTTAGCATCTGACTGTCACCCATCTTCACAATACTTTACCTGTACATTTGTTACAGACTTCGGTCAGTTTTTATGTACAGACCATTACAATACTTTATATGTACCTTTGTTATCAGGTCATTACCTAGATGTTTGTCATTGCTGTGTCACATACTATTCATGTACATGTCTTAAAAAGTTGAGCTACAGTGTCATTGACACTTTCATTTAACCTTTTCTTGGAAACTCTCGAAGCCAACGGCGGCCAAAGAAGCTAAGATGCTCACAAAAACATCCCATTGGCTACTATCTAAAACAAGCCAATGGGAGAATGGGGAAAATTTGCCGTATCTATGGATGCGAAAAATGCAAAAAAAACTATTTGGAAGTTGTCGTGGGGTTCCCCCTCTCCCCACTCCTCAAAAAAAAATGCAAACATGCTGTTTTTAGCCCCTACCTTTTTTCAGGAGGCACCAGAATCAATCTCCCCCAGAGTCTAGCAACTTAGCCTTCTTCCCAGTGGTGGGCCGAGGGGGTGGGGGTGGGGTTGGTGGGTTTTATGGGGACTCCAAAATGCAAACTCTCACTTATGTTTTTAACCCTCACCCAGGCCCTCGATTGGGGATCCTCGCTCTGCCATTGGGGCCACTGCTGATATTGTAATTATTGCAATTAGCAGATCAAATTTGTATTGAAGGTATGGTAAATGATTTGGTGTTTGAAAGTCATATTCAATTAACAGGGATATTCAAATAAGAGATATCCAATTACTTGGGTTTCTAAAAGTAGGTCATGCTGCTGCATGTGGTGTTTAATCTAACCAGAAAATATATAATTCCCCAACTATATGGCTTGCTGTTACCCAACTTGATATGAATATACATCTTGGAGAGGGGGGTGGGGGGGGGGGGCATTTTGGAAAATTGATCATGTCTATATGTCACATCCATTTGTCTGCCTATCAACCCCAACACAATTGACTTATAATCCTTCTGCAATTCAGCTTGGGGTTACCAAACTTTTCTTATCGATCATCTTGGGGAGGGGAGTATCTCAGACTATAAAAAGGTTATTTTGACCTACAATTTAGAAAACATGTCATGTTGTCCAGCAGGAGACACTTTTTTAGCCCCCTTTTTTAAGGGGCAGTTTGGAGAGCTGCTGTACATGAAGAATGGATGGCTACAAGCACACAAACAGAATGGAGTTTTTTCTGATGAGTGTGTGAAAAAGTTTGACTGGTGGATTGCTAAATTGCTTTTCAAAGGTGATTTGAAATATGAGTATTTTTTTCAAAGATAATAAATATTCTGTCAGCAAGGGGAGTCTTAGCTTAGCAATACTTTGTTCATACCTAATTGGTTTGTTGCAATTTATTGGAGACTGCTTTTTGGTACTCTACATTAAAGTGTAACAAAACAATTTGTATGGAAACTATTTTTTCATCTGCTGAGAAAATAACAAGCTATTGCAAATAGTATACAGCAATCATTAAGGTGGCTTTCAGTGGCTTTGAGCATTTTTCAGAAGAGCCATGAATTCTCAGCCAGTTAAGAAGCAAATAAAGAATATTTCTGCACCTTCTAAATCAACCCCGAAGAATGTTTATGCCCACTTTTCTATCACAGAATATAAAATACTGCCCGAGTAGAAATTTCTGTGTGCTAATTCTGTTTCCTCATTAGCTCACCTGACTGAAAGTCAGGGTGAGCTACTGTGATCACTCACCGTCCGTCTGTCATCCAGCATTCGTCATCCATTGTCCATGAACATGGTGTTTGCGTCTTCTCCAAAACCACTGAACCAATTTAAGTGAAATTTGAGATGATTGCTGTTATGACATCTCATTTTGATTTTGTTCAAATCATGTTGTCCCGCCCCTTGTAGGGCCACGCCCAGAAAATGTGCCTAAATCTTAAAAAATCTTCTTCATGAACCAGCAGTAGCAGAGACTTGATATTTGGTGTGCAGCTTCTTTTTCAGGTGTAGACTCAGATACGTTCAAGAGAAGTTTATGGGGGTATATTTGCCTTCGTTATAGGAGGGGCAAGAATTTTTGCCCCTCCCCAAATTTCTATTTTCCAAACCGAGAGGCTGGTTTGAACCAAATTTGATATGAGGGCTTATTGGGTCATAAATACTTAATTTATGCCAGAAAAAAGATATTCCCATCGCCCCATGGGAACCACAAGAGCTAAAAATAGAAAAAATTTAAAACGCCCATATCTCCAAAACTGCACGGCACTGAGAATTCTTATTTGGTGTGAAGCTTCCTTAGGAAAAGCAGAAAGGAATGGTCCCAACAAAATTTGTTGTCATCAACTTTATCACACTTTTCCAGGATTTTGAAAAAATGCTGAGTCATCATTTTTTAACAATTTGTGAATGATGGGAAAAACATTAAAGAATCTTCTTCTCCCATACCACTGCTCTAAAGGCTTTCATAATTCACGTATTACATCTTTGGAAGATTCACTCACATGTTTGTTGAAATCAAATCCCTGGGTCCATATTTGGGCTCACTATGGGAGCCAAAATGTTCAGATTAGTGCAATATGAGGAATATTCTTTAAAAATCTTCTTCCGATCCACCAATCAGAATCTTTTGATATGCAGCACCCTTGGTGGGGGTGGGGGTGGGGGTGGAGGAGAGAGGGGGATTCAAGTTTGTACAAGCCAAGTCCCTGGGTTCATATTTGGGCTCCCTGTGGGAACCTGAATTATAACTTAGTTCAATATGAGGAATATTCTTCAAAACATTTTTCTTCAGATCCAGTAGCCAGAAGCTTTTCTTAGGAGGGGCAGATGCAACTTGTTCAAATCGATTCCCTGGGTTGATATTTAGGCTACCATGTCAGGTGAGCATCCTCAGGCCCTCTGGGGCCTCTTGTCTTGAATTTCACTGTTTGTGACAGTTTGTGATGGCTTTTTTTGGGACGAATTTTGTAGCCACTTTGTCAATCCATCTTTCCATTTGTTCATCCATTCGTCTGTTCTAACTTTGTCCAGCCCATAAAAAATTATTCAGTTTATCAGTCTTCATCATTCACACAATGATTGCTTAGGTCGCAGTGTTGTGTTGTTCTCCCGCACGAACCCTGGGAATTGAAGCAGTGCCTGTTCACTTTGGTAAACAGGCTCTGTTTTACTGGTAAAATAGGACCCACTCACCAATGCTTGGGACGTGCAAACCCTCTCTAAAATGGGCAACATGGCTTATTAACGCTCACCCCTGGTCTTGAGTTGAAAATCGTGTTGTGGTCATGATTAGCCATTGTGAAAAAATAAGTGACCTTAAACACCGATAAATAATAAATGTGTTGTTCCTGTGGCCCAAGTTCATATAATTCCAGTGTCAAGGTTACTATTTCTTTGTTCCTCTATTGTAACTTCGGCCAGTCAGTCAAAAATTATTCAGAAGACCAATCTTGTTCATATTTCAAACAATGATTGCTTATGACTCAGGAGTGTGTTATAAATTTTACCCAAGGTCAAAGTCACAAACCATGCATTTGTTCACCCATTCTTTGTCGTATCTATAAGAAAATGGATTGATTTTGTTCATATTTCACCAGTTGATTGCTTATGTCGCAGGGGTGACTCATGACCTTGGCCCTAAGTCATAAATCCAAGGTCGGATGGCATTTGTGTATTTGTTCTATTGTTACTTTGTTCAGACCAGAAAAAAAATTTGATTGATCTTGTTCATACTTCACACAATGATTGCTTATGACTCAAGAGAGAGTCATGATGTAAATCCAAAGTAATATCTCCAAGGTCAAGGTCACAGAGCATTTGTGTGTTCTTACTTTGTCTGTTTCATAAAAATCGATTCCATGGATCGATCTTGTTCATACTTCACACAATGATTGCTTATGACTCGGGTGTGTTATGATCTTGGCCCAACATCATAACTTGAAGGCCAAGGTCACAAACCATTCATGTGGTCTAACTTCATCTGACCCAGAAGAATTGATTCGGTGGAGAAAACTCTTTTATACCTCACACAATGGTTGCTCAAGACTTAAGAATGTATCAAGATTATGGCCTAAAGTCATTACTTCAAAGACAAGGTCACAGACCATTCATCCATTCTGGCCTTTTTCGGTTCATAAAAAATAATGGTCAGATCTTACACAAACCTTGCTGATTAATCTTGGGTTTCTCATGATCTTGACCTGATGTTATAAGGTCAAGGACACAGACCATACCTCTGTTCTAACTTTATCCTGCCGCAAAAAAAAATATTTTGACAGGTCTTGTTCATACTTCACACAGTGCTTGCTCATGCCTCAAGCGTGTCATGACATTGACCCAAGGTTATAATTTCAAGGTCACAGACTGTTCACCTGTTACCAAAACTGAAACGTATTTGTAGTCATGTACATAATCCATTTTTTCAGCTACACTTTTATCTCTGTTGTAACTATGGACTAACTATTAATGTCATACTTTACCTTTTGGGCTTTATATTCAAGGAACATCTATCGAGTCTCCTGAAAATCAGTTTGGATTACAAGACAGGCATGAATAACCAAACACCTCTTCTGAAAAGGTACCATTCAGCTGATGATAAGCTGTCCTGAGTCACACTTCTATATTCCAGCATACCATCAGCAAAATCAATTGTTTTATGCTATAAGCCCAAATCTGAACTTGATTGAAAAATACAGATGTCATAAGTAAACTTTAATTTTCTTAGTATCTACTTTATATTCATTCTAGAAGCCAATATTTTTTGTCTTCAGCAATATAGAGGGAGGAAATATAGGAATTAGTTCCATTTGTATGTCTGTACATAAAATCTTTCTTGCAGCCTATCTCTCCATCCATCTTCCTCCGTTCATCTATCCTTGTGCGATCTATGCTGCCCCATTTCAAGTCATCACATTTAAAAGAAAACTGTTCAAAATATTTTGCTCAAAGTTAATATATAGCATTTTGGTGATGATATCATGAATGGAATTGCGAACCAGCTGTGTCCAAGTATTTCTTCAAGAGTTATTCAAGAGTTATTGCCCTTGTTAGACCTAGAATCTCTTGGATATGAATTTGTTTCATTGCAAATTCTTGAAGAGTACTTTACTCATTGGCTCTCTCCAATAAATTTCAACCAAACAACTATTGACAAACAAATTTTGGATCTCAAAAATAATATGAGACTATATTACTTGAAGTTGTTGAAAAATAACGTAGTCCAAAAACCTTAACTGCAATATAGCTACAATATAGTGGATCCCACTTTATACATGTACTAGTAATCAGAACAATCTTGTCAAACACCAGATTATGTACTATACCTTTCCCATTGAAACCCTGGGAAGTAAAATATAATAGACATGTTCTGTTTCACTAGTAACATAGGACCTGGTAACCAATGCTTGGAGTGGAAGCCGACTCAAGTGGGCAACATAGGCATAAATAATTGGCTTTGTTTGAATTGATAAAGGTTTTGAGGTAATGATAGAGCCATAGATGCTGGCCTTAACCACCAATAAACAACATTAATCATCTATGCCCCAAATACAAATTTTGCCTGTTGGTTCCACATGGGTTATAGAATGAATCTGTATTAACCCTTTACCCAACAAATCATCTGCATCCGCCCGCATAATATGCAAATTCAGTAGTTGAAAAAATATTATTTTTCAAAACATTTCACCAAAACTTTGTCATGTGACCCCTCATTGGAATGAGCTCATCAAGCTCGTTCCAACGAGGGGTCACATGATCTGGTTTTGTTGAAAATTTTTTAAAAATTTGAAAAAATTATGTTTAAAATAATAAATTTTGAAATCTTCTGCATTGGGTAAAGGGTTAAATGAACAAAAAAATATAATATATAAAAGTATTCAAAATTTAAATAGATTACCCAAAAATTTATTTTTCGCTGTTACATACAATTTGGCCTCACAACTTCTAATATAAGTATTATCCAGAATGTTGTCAAATGAGATATAATGGATTAAATTCACCATTTATCACCTTAGTGTGAGGAATTTATCAAATTCTGGTAAACTGAATAATCCTGTTAAATGTATATTTTTAACTGGAAAAGTTTATAGGATCTCAGTGGTTAGACCATTGCATGGGTTTTAAGCAAAAAGATCAATGGGTTTATCCTGGCCAGCAATAACTGCATTGTGTCCTTGGACAAGACACCCAATCCCGATTGTCCTCTGAGAGCATGGTGGCACTGTGTGCTAAGGCATAATGCATGTCGATGGTGCACATGTGTTCAACCACTGCTGACCCTGCTTGTACTGAGTTGGTAAGATGGAGAGTATGACAGTTTTCTCTGCCTTCCTCCACCTGTAATACTGACATGATGTGACCCTGGCTGTTGAAAATAGCATTAAACTCCAATAAACAAACAACTGGCAAAGTTTATATTCAATTAACAGGTTTGTATTGGAGCTCTACAAATCACAAATATTGGATCAAACTGACTCTCAAATCAAATCAGACAAAGGATTTTGAATCAAATCGAATCTTGAATAAAATCTCACGTCTTTTCAAGTTGCAGATATTACACCTTCTTACAACCATGATATATCCCTTGTTGAAGAAGTGAAACTGTGCTTGTTAGTGAACAAATTGTGTTTTAC